>CAVLJG010000007.1:7550592-7635244 GCA_963669975.1 Acanthoscelides obtectus | reverse complement strand
ACTAGGTGATCAAGACAAACAGTGGGCACCCCACATCTGCTGTAATACATGTGCTTCAAGTCTGAGGAGCTGGTTAAATGGCAAAAAACGGTCTATGCGCTTTGCTGTCCCAATGGTTTGGAGAGAGCCTATAAATCATATTAATGATTGTTACTTTTGTATGGTACCTTGTGTTGGACGAGCCACAGGTATGTCCAAGAAAAAAAAAATCTGTTATTAACTACCCAAACATACCATCTGCGGTGAGACCTGTGCCTCACAGTGACGCAAATCCTATTCCAAAACCCCCAGAATCATACACTTGCGAATCAGAAAACGAATCAGATCATGACGATCGAGTGATTCGTCAGGAAGAAGATATGCCATCAACGTCAAGAGATCCTGATTTTATACCGAGCACGTCACGCCACCAACCGCACAAAATAACTCAGTCAGAATTAAATGATCTTGTAAGAGATTTAGAACTTCCAAAATGTAAGGCAGAGTTACTTGGATCAAGACTGCAGCAGTGGAACTTGTTAGAAGACGATGTTTTGGTATGTGTTTTTCGTAAACGCCACAAAGACTTAGAACCATTTTTCAATATGGAGAATAACTTGGTTTTCTGCAGTAACATTAACGGCTTACTGGTGGCTTTAAATATAAACTATAACCCAGAAGAATGGAGATTGTTTATAGACAGTTCAACATTGAGTTTAAAGGCAGTGTTATCGCATATTGGAAATATTTTACCATCTCTTCCTGTAGGGTATGCAGTTCACATGAAAGAATCATATGACAATATGAAGTACCTATTGACATGCATAAAATACGGTGAGCACCAATGGCATATTTGTGGCGATTTGAAAGTTGTTGCTCTTTTACTTGGGCTGCAGCTTGGCTACACAAAGTTTTTCTGTTTTTTGTGTGAATGGGACAGTCGGGCAAAGGCACTTCATTACACCAGACAACACTGGCCTGTTCGTCAATTCCTAGAGCTAGGTCAAAAAAATGTACAGCATATATTATGCCATTAGTAGATTCGAATAAAATTTTATTACCACCACTGCATATCAAGTTGGGCCTAATGAAAAACTTTGCCAAGGCATCAGATAGAGATGGGTCAGCTTTTCAATACCTGCGTCAGAAATTTCCAAGACTAAGTGAGGCAAAGGTTAAAGAAGGTATTTTAATTGGGCCACAGGTTCGAAATATTTTGAAAGAAACACAGTTTGAAAACACTTTAACAGGTATTGAAAAAACTGCTTGGAATGATTTCCGTCTGGTGGTCACTAATTTCTTGGGAAATAGAAAAGCTGACAACTATAAAACCCTTGTCAAAAATATGCTGTCATCGTATCAAAAGATGGGCTGTAATATGTCTCTTAAGATACATTTCCTACACTCACACCTGGACTTTTTTCCTGACAATTGCGGAGCCGTAAGTGATGAGCACGGCGAACGTTTTCATCATCATATTTCAACAATGGAAAAAAGGTACCAGGGAAAGTTGAATCCTTCCATGCTTCCAGACTACTGTTGGACTCTTGGTAGAGATGCTCCAGAAACGATCCATAAAAGAACAGAAAAAAGACAGCGCATATAGTGATTCTTATAAGTACATGAATCTTGTTACTTTTTTTAATATATCCTTAAAAATAAAAAGTTTTTTTCTAAACCGCAACTAATGTTTTTATTTCATTCTCATTTTTGGATTCAGCAACAAAGAAGCGCACAAGATACAATTAAAAAACTAAAATTTGTTGTCCAGTGTTATTAAATAATAATAATAAATGTAATATTCTTTACCAGCCTTGCTTGGATCAGCTCATTAAGAGACGTTTACAAGCGATTCAAAACAACTGTCTCAGATTCACGTGCGTTTTAAGAAAATACAACCATGCTTACAACACGCTTGGGTAGATGAGGCTGGAGTATTGACTGATATTCATTATTCGGTCTTCCTTAATAAAAAATTGATATTTTCTGGGCTAGCTCTTTTTGAAGTCATTAAAGGCATCCCAGTACGAGACGGATAAATATAGACAACAGAACCTAGAAGCGCCGTCCTAGCCGTGACGGCAGTGCTTCCGCACCTCTTCCTATTTCACACCTCCTGCATGCATCCTCGGCAGGTAATTATCTCCCTTGAAGAATCGAAGGTAATTTGTCCTGGTCCTCGCAGACACCCGTCAACATATCACCGACACACATCACAGCGACCGCGCTCCCGATGACGGCCGTATCTCGTTTCCTAGTTTGTGATGTGGTCTCCGTCATCCGTAGCTGCATTAACGCATCCATGGTCTGTGTGTCTCTGCGTGTATACCAATACGATTCACGGCAGATTTTTAATTAGTTCGACGCGGTATGGTGATGTTGGAAGAGTAAATTTTCAGGGGCGGAACAGAAGAAATGTAAAATCTGAATCTGATAACATTGCGAGAAATCTCAAAATCAGCACTCGTATGGGAGACGGGATACAATGGGAGGAAATGTCAATACTACATAAAGAGGAGAATAATTACAATATGGATGTAAAGGAATAAATCGACATGAAATTAAAGAATAATTAATACTATTAAAAAAAAACTAATAAAATACGCTTTTATAGTTAACCGAATTAACAAGTAGAAAAAAAGAGTTTGTACTAAGTGACATATAAATCCGAACACCCAGTTTAAATGGTTTTATTTTAATAAAATTTTGTATAAGTACTTCATGAAGCATAATAAGTAAATGATAAAAATTTCAAAATGATTGCACTGCTTTAAAGCCTTTTGACCTTTAATAATGTGTGGATGCACCCTGATGTGCTACGCATTCTCCAACGCGCCTAGGCATGCTTCTAATCAGGTGGTCAATGTCCTCCTGTGGTATCTCATTCCAGGCAACCACCAACTCCTCTCGAAGTGCTTCTAGAGTCTGAGGAGGACGTTGCAAATTGAGCAATCTCCTACCCATCATATCCCACACGTGCTCAATTGGGGATAAGTCGGGAGATCTTGGTGGCCATGGTAACAATGTGACACCATTATGTTGAAAGAAGTCTATTGTGGCTCTTGCAACATGTGGTCGGGCATTATCTTGTTGGAAAGTTGGATCTGCCAGGGTGTCAAGATTGGGTAAAAGATGGGGTTCTAGAACTTCGTGGATATAACGCTACACGTTCATGTTACCTCTGATGAGGATTAAAGGTGACCTGGAACCATAAGCTAAAGCAGCCCAAACCATAACTCCAACAGTGTGATTAACATGTCTTTCAACAAAAAACTGTGGATTCCTCCTTTCACCACGTCGCCTTCTAATCCTGGCACGACCATCGTGCATGCCTAAACAAAATCGAGACTCGTCACTAAAGACAATACTGTTCCATTCCTGATCCCAGAGTGACCGTTGTCTGCACTACTCAAGGCGATTACGTCGGTGTTCTCGAGTTAAAGGGAGGACCCAGTGTGGCCGGTATGAAAACAAGCCAAAACTTCTCATTCGTCGGTAAACACTTCGCATGCCAATAGGTCTTCCGTGTTCTGCAAACCATTTATTTGCAATGGACCTGGCAGTGGAGAAACGGTCCCTTAAGGCTAATAATCTTAGGCGGCGATTTTCACGGTCTGTTGTTCTACGACGGCGTCCAGTGCCCCTGGCTCTTTGCGTACGGCCTTCTCGAAGCCATGCCTGACAACATCTAACCACAGTGTCTACACTTCTTTGCACTCTAACTGCAATTGCCCGAAAAGAAAGTCCAGCTTCCCGAAGTCCCACTATACGGTCCCTATCAAACTCACTAAGTTGACGAAATCGTACAGGTCTCCGTACTCTAGGCATCGTAACCGATCGTAAAGGATGTCAAGAACCAAAATCCGCCAACGTTGATTCTTTACTGCGGCTGAAATATTCATTTTTAGAGGGTTAGTGAATTAAAAAAAAACAGTATAAAAACCGGAATGTCCAACTGATAAGGCTGAACATTTTTTCACTTGTTATTTACAGTAAGATAGATACATTCACCAACTTTTATTAAAATAAAACCATTTAAACTGGGTGTTCGGATTTATATGTCACTTAGTATATTATTGTACCCTGTCCTTGTAAGAGGATTCCTTGCATGATATGTCAGTTCTTTAATGTCCAACAAGAGATGGCAAGGCGTATGGACAGGGTTAAAAAAAATGTTTGAAAAAAAATAATAATAATTTTTTTTCTTTAAAACTGATTTTTTTTGTTTAAAACATTCAAATTTAGCTAAAAAAACATGTTTAAACACAAACACACACAAGAAAGGCAATGACAGGGAAGAGAAAGGATCCCGTGTGGAAATATTTTCAGGAGACAAACCAAAGCTGGCTCGAAAATAAATAAAAGTGATTTCTATTAAAATATTGAATACAATCGTGAAAATTCGACTGTATTATAACCAAGACCACTTTTTGATTCCAACATGATGCTTTTGTACAGAGAAAACAGGACAACATTCATGAATTTTGATTTCTCTTATAAATTTACATTTAACAATCCGTTATCACCAAAGCCAATGGGAATGCGGTAAATAATAGGCCGATTTTCTAGCTGTTAAATTTAATAGCAGGTTTGGACGTTTGTTAATGCATGGCGATCTCGAATTTGTTAGGTTCAATATACTGAGTGATTATATAGTGCGGATTTGTCTGTATTTTGCAAGGAAGTAGAACATAAAATACATTCCAACCAATTCCTCATCTTCCTTTACATCATAATAGTAATAATTTATTAATTTACGGGTTAATGAATTTCTTCAAAGCAATAAAAACATTATGTCCTCTCCATCCTAAAACACATAATATGTGTAAGACGTGTCAATCCCTACATCTCCGTGATGCATAATGCAATTACTATGGACATAGACAAAAAATTAGGAAAAAATTCTCACAAATAATGTCTTTTAACTCCAAGAATCATAAGAAATGATAATGTTTCTTGTTTGTTTGTTGCCAAGTCTAACGACGACTACGTCCCGTGGTTTCACTTCATATTTTACAGTGTTTTGTTATGGATACTTTGATGCTATTTGCTGCCAAAAATTTGACGGAGAGATCTTGAGGCTGATTGGGAATATTTAACGGACTGTTTGGTACCCGAACCCTATTCGTGAAGAATAATGGTTTGATAAATTGTGAAATCCACCCTTGATAGATCAAGCACCTCACGCTTTTTACTCTGAACTGAGTCATTCTGTTAAGAACTTAATTATGATTGATTGTACGACCATCTACCACTGTAATATGAAAACTATTTTCTACTTTCTAATTCGGTTTTTAGTCTTTTAACTATTATTTGTTTTTCATTTTTTAGTTCGATTTATCAATTAGTTTTTAGAGGACGTGGCATCCTGTGAATATTGTTTGAGAAACCATCCATCCAGGTTGTTAGCAGTGAGTCTTTCGCCACCGCTACGCCTCTGCAAGCTACTGAATTCTTAATTAACATACTAGTCACAATCTGTCAACAAGGGTAGAAAACACGCATTCCATTGTCGAATATGTGGGCAAACACGTGTAGAAGCGACCGAATAGATTCGTTTCTTCTATTAACAGGAAATTGATGCCCTATTTGGAATGCTAGCTGATGAATTTGCTCGCATGAGGGCGGATTGCAGATAGGCATAAATATTTTTAGACGTTCAAATAATACGTGAGTAGGTACAATTACGTAGAGTAAGAGTAGTTCATATTTTCTATTTTTACTTGCCAAGCCAATTGGCGAGAAAAATTGTAATAATGAATAATTTCATACACAAGATACGAGGTCTGCAGATTGAGTGGTGAGACTGGCAACGTCGCTTTGGATCTGGCAACACTGAAGGCGCCGCGCTTGGAGGGGATACAAGGGAACATGTGATCCGCCTTCAGTACAAGTTTGAACTGCTCGAGCCATTTGGTTGCGTTTTTGCTGACTAAATTAGTAACCCTGTGACATGCATTGGCTGTGCATTCAGCTCTGGTCGTATAGATGGAGTTCAACTGCTGGTTTATACTACATACATATACTACACTTTTACAAAATATTCTAACCCTGCGAACAAATTCTAGGATTTTGGATGTGCAGCACTGACTTAAAAAAATTGAAATTATGGACTTGAATATGCAGCACAATATCAACTTTCGGTCGTTCTGCTATCTTAACTATTCACCAGCTATGAAAACCCGTTTCAATGGTGATATTATAGAATAAATATAAATGGATTGCGGCTTTCATTAAAAAAAAATCGGGTATGACATTTTTCGTACGTCCTAGTATCATTAACAACAGTTTTTATCCCGTCTGGGAAAAAATATAAGTGAAGAAAACGTAATTACGGCTTCAAAAAGATTAAAGAACAAAATGACGTCTGGATGTGATGGTATTCCAAGTTTTTTCGTTAAAGATTGCATTCATATACTACATAACCGCTGGCTTCAATATTCAACCTAATTCTAAAATCAGAGACATATCCAAATATCTGGAAGACCTCTAAAATATGTCCTATTCACAAAAGTGGAGATATCTCTGATATTTCCAACTATCGCCAAATAGCAATCCTGTGCAATTTGAGCAAGTTGTTTGAGATCATCGCTTATGAAACGGTTTACTGCTCGGTCAGGGGTGCAGTCTCTATTAATCAGCATGGGTTTATGAGAGGTAGATCTACGGTCACCAACTTGGCTCTAATTACTCAGTACATTTCTGAAGTACTGGACGGTCAGGGACAAGTTGATGTCATCTACACAGATATTCAGAAGGCGTTTGATCAAGTTGATCATTATGCACTTCTGGATAAGCTTAAAACTGTGGCTACGTCTGATGCAATGCTGTCGCTCATGAATTCATATTTGAGGGATAGCAGGTTATTTGTCGAATATGGTGGTCATAGGTCGAGTTACTATCGGGCCACGTCTGGGGTACCCTCAAGGGTCAAATCTAGGTCCATTATTCTTTTTAATATTTATTAATGACTTGTCTTTTGAACTGAAGTGTTTCCATTTATTTTTCGCTGATGACCTTAAAATCTGCACGTCAGTCAAGATAGTCGAGGATTGCGTCATGTTGCAAGATGACTTAGCTCTAATTTCGTCATGGTGTTCACGAAACTGTCTCAGTCTGAATGTTTCGAAATGTAAAGTTATGACTTATACAAGAAAAGCTAACTATTTAATTTATGATAATTATAACATAAATGGTCAGGTTATAGACAGATGCACCTCTTATAGAGACCTTGGAGTCATTTTTGATACCAAGCTAACGTGTACTGAGCATATACTTAATATCTCGTCGGCTGCCACTCGACTACTTGGTTTCTATATCAGAAACTGGAAGGGTTTCTCCAATGTTGATACATTAATGACTTTATTTTTTACTTTTGTCAGGAGCAAGTTGGAGTATGCGACTCTGATCTGGTCTGTCGTGATCCTTGAGGCCATTCAACGTAAAGCTTTAAAGTATTTTCACCTTAAATGCACAGGTTCTTATCCAGAAAGAGGTTGTGACCATAGTGCCCTATTAGAGTTTTTCAATTTGGATTCACTGTCAACAAGACGAAACATATTTGCTTTGTCGTTGTTGTATGGCCTCATTCACAATAAAATTGACTGTCAAAATTACTTGAAAAAATATGTTTCCGCGTTCCAAGGCTAGGGAGTCGACAACAAACGGCATTCTATTGTCAAGCTGGCCGTACAAATGTTATGACAAAATCGCCAATTAATCTCATGTGCTGCGTCATGAACAGTGTTACTAAATCGTGTGACATTTACAGTGACAGTTGTGCATCGATTATTAACTGCTATAGATCATCCAATCTTATTTAGAATGTGGGATACTATAGATTTAAGTCCAAGAACCATGTCTCTTTAACTGTTATTTTTTTCAGCGTTTCCTGTAATTGGGTTTCACCTGTTGGAAATAAATAAATAAATAAATAAATTATATTGTCGCGCGTTCAGTTAGTTTCGGCTGGGGCACCGTTGGCGTTACTAAATTCAGATCGGACCCTCTGCAGGTAAATGATATCGCGTGTTTTTGCGTAGCTGGTGTTGCTGGATCTGATAAGTTATGCGGCAAATGTGTGCTGCTATGTCTAACGGATGGGTAATACTACTGGGATCGCAAAATGAAACGTCTTTCTCTGATACAAAAAAACTGCAACGGTTTTCCGTCTTTGACATAGTCGTGATCCTGTATGAAAATGACCACATGTTGCAAGAGTCACAATAGACTTCTTTCAACATAATGATGTCACATTGTTACCATGGCCACCAAGATCTCCCGACTTATCCCCAATTGAGCACGTGTGGGATATGATGGGTAGGAGATTGCTCAATTTGCAACGTCCTCCTCAGACTCTAGAAGCACTTCGAGAGGAGTTGGTGGTTGCCTGGAATGAGATACCACAGGAGGACATTGACCTCTTGATCAGAAGCATGCCTAGGCGCGTTGGAGAATGCGTAGCACATCAGGGTGCATCCACACATTATTAAAGGTCAAAGGGCTTTAAAGCAATGCAATCATTTTGAAATTTTTATCATTTACTTATTATGCTTCATTAAGTACTTATACAAAATTTTATTAAAATAAAACCATTTAAACTGGATGTTCGGATTTATATGTCACCTAGTATAGATATTATAATTTTCCGTTGTGTATGTGTAACATCCAAAAAGCACGTTAACTCATTTAAGAATTTTCTTCCGAGTCCGCCAGCGGCGTGGTAAGTAAAATCCAGAAATAGTTCTATGGAATCAAGGCTTCCTTAACCAATGTCCCGTGCAAGAAATCGATAAATCCAGCTAGGTCTGTCAGTTGCTGATAAACAATGCGCACCATAAGTATTCCCGCTCGGTCCGCCCAACGGCCCGATCTCATCTAGGAGCATACATAATACATTTCGCGATCGCGCAGTCCATCATTCTTAGCGCCCCCGGCGCATACACGGAAAAAATTAATGACCTGTTAAATTTTTTCGAAGAAAAAAAGAGCCGCCGCCTCGTCCCAACTACCTGTGGACGTGGACGAGTCGGAGAAAAGCAACATCACCTTCCTAATTACCATACTAATTAAAGTTTCTGTTCTGCTACGAAACGCCGTGGACGGAAAAACAAAAGCTCCGATTCAGTTTGACTACTGCCGCTGCCGGGATGTCGCTTAGATTGTGAACGAGTTGCTGGCAGGACCGTTCCTGAATTATTTATGTTTTATTATCTATACGGAACAGTTTCCATCAATGAAATTTGTCCTGTGCAGCATGTTTTTCTGGTCACATTGAACCACATATGAAGAGATCACTCTTTAGTGACTATTACTATTAATAATAACAACAATTATACATTTACATATGGATTTACAGAAGGGACGGCTACATCGGACGCCAATAACTAAAATTGTAAATCAAATACATCAAAATATTGATAACAGAATCCCTTCAATCTGCATTTTTGTTGATTTAAAGAAAGCTTTCGACATAGTTAATCACAAATTATTATAGAAGCCTTGGAGAGAATTGGTTTCAGAGGAAACGCGTACTCACTGATCGAAAATTATTTGTCAAATCGCCCACAATCTGTGCAGATATCAGGATCGTTTAGTAAAGAAATGTATACTAACTGACATATAAATCCGAACACCCAGTTTAAATGGTTTTATTTTAATAAAATTTTGTATAAGTACTTAATGAAGCATAATAAGTAAATGACAAAAATTTCAAAATGATTGCACTGCTTTAAAGCCCTTTGACATTTAATAATGTGTGGATGCACCCTGATGTGCTACGCATTCTCCAAGGCGCCTAGGCATGCTTCTGATCAGGTGGACAATGTCCTCCTGTGGTATCTCATTCCAGGCAACCACCAAACCCTCTCGAAGTGCTTCTAGAGTCTGAGGAGGACGTTGCAAATTGAGCAATCTCCTACCCATCATATCCCACACGTGCTCAATTGGGGATAAGTCGGGAGATCTTGGTGGCCATGGTAACAATGTGACATCATTATGTTGAAAGAAGTCTATTGTGACTCTTGCAACATGTGGTCGGGCATTATCTTGTTGGAATGTTTGATCTGCCAGGGTGTCACGATAGGGTAAAAGATGGGGTTCTAGAACTTCGTGGATATAACGCTGCGCGTTCATGTTACCTCTGATGAAGATTAAAGGTGACCTGGAACCATAAGCTATAGCACCCCAAACCATAACTTCAACAGTGTGATGAACATGTCTTTCAACAAAAAACTATGGATTCCTCCTTTCATCACATCGCCTTCTAACCCTGGCACGACCATCGTGCTAAATAAAATCGTCACTAAAGACAATACTGTTCCATTCCTGATCCCAGAGTGACCGTTGTCTGCACCACTCAAGGCGATTACGTCGGTGTTCTCGAGTTAAAGGGAGGACCCAGTGTGGCCGGTATGAAAACAAGCCAAAACTTCTCATTCGTCGGTAAACACTTCGCATGCCAATAGGTCTTCCGTGTTCTGCAAACCATTCATTTGCAATGGACCTGGTAGTGGAGAAACGGTCCCTTAAGGCCAATAATCTTAGGCGGCGATCTTCACGGTCTGTTGTTCTACGGCGGCGTCCAGTGCCCCTTGCTCTTTGTGTACGGCCTTCTTGAAGCCATGCCTGACAACACCTAACCACAGTGTCTACACTTCTTTGCACTCTAACTGCAATTGCCCGAAAAGAAATCCAGCTTCCCGAAGTCCCACTATACGGCCCCTATCAAACTCACTAAGTTGACGAAATCGTACAGGTCTCCGTACTCTAGGCATCGTAACCGATCGTAAAGGATGCCAAGAACCAAAATCCGCCAACGTTGATTCTTTACTGCGGCTGAAATATTCATTTTTAGAGCGTTAGTGAATTAAAAAAAAGCAGTATAAAAAACCGGAATGTCCAACTGATAAGGCTGAAAATTTTTTCACTTGTTATTTACAGTAAGATAAATACATTCACCAACTTTTATAAAATAAAACCATTTAAACTGGGTGTTCGGATTTATATGTCACTTAGTATATAATGCAGCGGTCATATCTCTATTTAGCGCCAAAATTTTATGAAATTATACCTAAAGACTTAAAAGATTTACGTTTCGGAAATTGTTTCAAAAGAAATTTAAAAAAGTGGCTACATTCTATATCTAGGACTGAAATTCATAAACTCATAATACGAACATCAAGTAAATACATAATCTACTGTAGCTAATTTTGTCCATGTACAGGCGTTGCCTTCTATTGGGCCTGTTTGGATTTAATATTTATTTACTCATATTGTTTGTTATCTTTGTACATTGAGTGAATAAATATTATTATTATTTCATTGTTAAATAGCCACAGACTATAACAAATCTGTAGTGTCGGAAATTAGGCAAAAGATTGGGTTTTTTTCCGTAGAATTTGTGACAATCTAAGTCACTGTTGCAGAATACAATAATTTTTCCTCATTTTACTTATTGTGCATCACTTTTGATTACATTCTCAAATGAGGAAGTCCTAAGGTGACAAATTCTATTAGATAAATGTATGGGGATTGGACTGTACCAGAAAGTTTTTCATTTCAAACGTTTACCCTCTAATTTCGTTTGAATACTGTCAAAATAATTGTATACTTAATGACAAGAAGGTTTCTCAATATACATACGTATGTGCTTACCTTTTTTATCACTCAGTATACAATACAACACCTAAAACCTATCCTGCGGTTTTCATCCTCCAATTTATTTATTATTATTGTTTTACATGCACATTTGGTACCATGGTACCTTGTGCAAGCAACTTGTCTCAGAGCCAACCCTGCCTGGAGAACCGTGTTAGTTATGCGTCATTAAAATAGTCCTATTTCACATAAAAAGCTGGCGCAAAAATACAAAGGCAACTAGGGCCTGTAATATATCATATTAGCTGTGGACAGATGAAAAATGAAGACGGCATATCCACGACCGAACGGTGACTTCGTAGGTCACCGCTTGAAGCCGACGTATGCATGTGAGTTGGAGTTGTTTTACAGGTTGGTATACTTGTAAAAATCATCAAAATTGCATACAAATTCACGCTAAATATGCAGATTTGAGGACACAGTGAATCATGTAAAAACAATTGATAGATAATTACTCTTATGTTTCCTGAATATCCATCGTGTCTTGACAGTAGACCGTTAAGTCAACATCTTTGAGCATTTCCCAAACGCAGACGTCAAGTTACTAGACGAACAATTTATTGGAAGCGTGAGAAAGTATTGCTCACTGAATTGAACGCGAAGTCTAGTCAGAAATTTCTAATCAGCAACGTAAAACTCCCTATTCATTTGTGTTGAAGTAATTGCATTTCGAATTGCGAAATCCGTTAATAATTACAGAGTCTGCTTAGACGTATTCTATCTTCCACGATATTGCTATTGTTACCCATTAAATCTCGATTTTACCATTTTTTCGAACATTGGTCAATTTCTACGCTTCCTCGGACCAATCGACTGTTAGATAGATATTATTGGGACATGGGTGGCCGTTCAGATATTTATCATTTTTGGGGCCGGAAATGTTTCACGATCATTATCGCCACGCCTTTTTTTATAAACAAAAGAATATGGTGTGTTTTCTTCTTCCTCTTTTTTGTAATTTACTAATAAATTAATAAAAGAGGAGAGCCAGATAAACGAGATATTAAAAAAAATCACAAAATACAGGGTGTTTCAGTTTATTGTTGCATAACTTTAAGATTCGATAGAACTTTTAAATTAATGCATAAAGTCTATATAAATATGGGTCGAAAAATGCGTGGCTTCCGAAATACAGCGTGTTTAAATTTACTTTCTAACATAGTTTTTTTTAAATATATCGAACAATATTTGATGTATAAGAGTGAAACTTGGTATACAAGGGTTTTTTGGTACGACAAAACGAACCATAGGCATAGTTTTACTGTAGCCGCTAGAGGGCGCTCTCTACTGTACCTGTAGTGTATTAAAATGACCGAAACATTTTTCTTAGTGCAATTTTTTGGTTCTTGAATAAAAAACTGATTATTCGCACTTTTCAACATAAAAAAGCTTTCTTGTGAATTTTCGTAACAGTTAGCCGTTTTTGAGATATTTCGATTTTTAAGGTTCGATGCATTTTTAATTATTTATGGGAAAATAATATTTTTTTTACATTTTCGATTTGGGCATTACAAGTAATTAAGATGATCGTTTAGATTGTGTTTTTAAACGCAGCAATAATTCCTAACTCCAAATAAACACAAAAAACAGAATATTAATTTGTTTATTTTTCCAATATTATTTTTAACAAATTAAATTAATTATTTACAACTAAAATGGTATTGGATAGTTAGGACAAACATACAAAATCGAAAGTTGTTGCTCGAAATGTAAACCCAATTGTTCAATACACAATTCACATCTACGAATGATCGAACGTGGTATAGCATTATTAAAATAAGACTTTATTTCATTCAATGCATTCCTGATTCTGTCTATTAGCATATCTCTTGTGGTTACGGGAGTCTGGTACACTTTTTCTTTTAGAAATCCCCACACAAAGAAATCTAATGGATTTAGGTCAGGGGATCGTGGAGGCCAGGCGACTGGTCCTCCACGGACGATCCATCTTTCTGGATTATTTTCGTCCAGCCAGTTTCTAACTATTCTCGAATAATGAGCTGGACAACCATCAAGCTGGAACCAGACCAATCTTCTTAAATCTAACTTAACATCGTCCCACATATTTGCATCTTCAGCCTTTAAAAATTCCAAGAAGGTCGCAGTATTTAACCTTGCAGGCAAAACGTAGGGTCCAAATAGTTGATTACGGTAGATACCAATCCACACGTTCACCTTAAATTCATGCTGAAAATTTCTTTCCCGAACTGCATGCGGATTTTCATGCGACCAAATATGTTGATTATGAAAATTTACCACTCCACGTCTAGTGAAGCATGACTCATCGGTCCATAAAACGTTACTTAAAAACTCCGTATTATTATCAGTTCTACCAAGAATCCACTGACAAAATGTGATTCTTCGTTTTTCAGGAGTTCGAACTGTTCGCGGCGCTCCTCTTGGTCTTCTGTTGATCAGTTCACCAAGCCTGCTTACCTTGAGAATAAATGTAGCATTTTTGTCGAAACCTTAACCGCAACGTTAACACAAACTTTAGCTTCAGAGTCAAGAAGATAACCTATAAAATTTTCCCGCCATAATCACAGCACCGACGTGGAAGTCTGCGCAACCGAGTAGAAATCTGTTAAGATAATATTATAAAGATACCATCTGTCGAGAACTGAACAAAATACGCCATACAGAACTCTTAGTATTCGGTTTTGAAACAGCAATGTCCAATAACTGTCAGGTGTCCGATAACTAACGATTTACCCTATGTTCCACAATAGAAAAAAAATTTTAAGAGAAAGACGGACGACTCACGCACCATATAACCTAGAATTCAACAGGAAAGAAAAATAAGGACTCCAGCCTTCCGGCTTACCGTCACTCAGTCAGCTGACTCAATCAATGTCAAAAATAGGACGTACCAAAATTCTATACTTCGATACCAAAAACAATAATAACGAATGAGAAATTCCGATTCCCAAACCAAACAATTTGCCCAAGGAAAACAAGACAACCCCAAAAACCTGACAGGCGTTCAGAGAGGGAAAGTTCGCAACCGAACGTAGATACGCAACATCACTGGTTGCCTTTGGGTAGACCACAGGACCGTGTTATTTCCAAAATTAAGCATCCCACAAACCGGCGCGAAATATTCGCTTTGACTGCGAAAATTTCGCGGCGATGAATTCGCGATCAGATTAAAACGCGGCGGTTTACGGACAGGCTCAGACTTGTGCGAAGCGAATGCGATTGTTCCAGCGTTTTTATCGCGGCGTATTTCAGTTCGCCTTTGACCGCGTTTTTGACGCCGTTCTTCAAAAATTCGCAATGGCAAAAACGGAATTATTGATAGAAATAGTGAAAAAGTATCCTTGTTTGTATGATTTGTCGAACGATGAATACAGGAATGTGAGAAAGAAAGACAAGATTTGGATGGAAATAGGAAAAGAATTAAATACAAATGGTATGTACCTAATATTTTTTATTAACTTGTTAAATAATTTACAGTCTACACAAATGTGAAAACGAACATTCTACTATATATTGGGCATAGGCATATCAGAATTAAAATAATTTACGAATTTGTCACGAGTAGAAAACTGTTAGCCTTGCTGCCCGCCGAGGATCATTTGCTATATCAGTAAAAGCTCCAAGTACGGGTTCTGGGGGATCTAAGAATTGAAAATATTTGTCATCGCCACTTTAACTTCGTAAAAAATTGTGTAAAACACATGCCGTACGTACAATTAGAATAGTAGTATCTACTTTAGTTTCTAATGGCCTGTAAAATATTCGCCATTTTTGAGACAAAATACCAAACGCATTTTCCACGACCCTTCTAGCTCGACAAAGTCTTACATTGTATTTCTCTTTTCTGACGTCTGTTAAAGTCTGCTTATAAGGAAATGGTCTCATGAGGTATGGTTTTAAAGCAAATGCTTCATCACCAATTTAGACGTACGAGCAGATTTCATTTTGCCCAGGGAGACATCTAGGTGCAGGGACACTCATTAAATTTTGTTCAAATCGTTTTCCCATGTTTGAGGTTTCGAAAATACCCCCATCACTATTTTTTCCGAAACCACCAATATCAACACATATAAATTTATAGTCCGGGCCAACAATGGCCATAAGTACTATTGAATATTTATGTAAATAGCACCAGTAATTGGAGCCACTGTTGTTAGATCTCTTGATTGTTACATGTTTACCGTCCACGCTGCCAATACAATTGGGAAATCCCCATCTATTTTCAAATTCTTCAGCACATTTTTTCCATATATTCTCTGTTGGTTCTGGTAAATATATATGTTCCATATGTCTGCATATCGCTTCACAGACTTCGGTTACGATTGCACTCACTGTTGTAAAGCCAACTCGAAAGCTATGCCCAATGGTATAGAAGGTGTCACCAGTGGCAAGGAATCTATAAAAAAATCGTTTTTAGGTGATGAAGTAAAAAAAAGGTGGAAGAATATCAGAGACACATTTGCAAAATATATAAAATCTACCAAACCAAAGACCGGCCAAGCAGTGGGCAACATAAAGAAATGGCAGTGGGCTGACTACATGGAATTTTTCCGTCCTTTTTTGGCATTTGCCAAAACGTCGTCTAATGTGAAAGATATTGACGTTATACATTATGAGACTGCCGAATTTAACTCAAATATATATCAGGAAAGGGCTGGAAATGTAGAAACCGAAAATTTGGAAGACCGCGGCCATGGAGAAGATGAAAATGCTGATGTAGATGCAGAAGATGCACAGAACGCCTCGGCAACACAGACAGCACCACCTTCTTCATTGAACACTACAGCAGTGACTACTCCAGGGCACACCTTCCCTTCCGCAGACTGCAACTACACCAAAATATAAAACGAGCAGAAAACGCTATGAACCACCATCTTCGTCTGTACAACAGCTCATTAATTATTTTGAAGGTAAAAAACCTAAAAAAGAGAACGAGGCCATTGATTCACTTTTCTTGGCACATGCACAGACTGTGAAAACACTTCCCTTAAAGCGTCAAGCCCGAATAAAACTAAAAATAGCCGAATTAATAGCGCACGAAGAATTTGAACATATTGAAGAAATGTCTTCAGCGTCTACCCAGAATTCTGCAAGTATGTATGATAGTAGTATGTCGTCCTTCCCAAGCGGCACTGGGTTTACTCCAATAATATACCCAACAGAGGAGGCAAATGCTGCCTCGAATTATTTAGCAACATTTAATCCTAGTGGCAACATGTAGTCCAATTATTACAATAAAATATTTATTTCACGATCCCTGAAGTTCTCGTATTCGATAAGCCTACTAATTTTAATACATATAATTTTTTTACCTGAGTGTAATAGCAAGTCGTTCTTCTGGCGAAATAGCTTCACGATAATTTGTGTCAGATTTTCGTATTTCATCTTTCACCAAGTTCAATATTTCATCGAAACACTCTGGAGTCATTCTAAAATATACGTAAAAGCGCTGTTCATCCAGCCGAAGTTGTGGCATCAAGGTGTGGTATTCCCCAAATTTATTTCGTTCCAAGTTAATATCATGTACCCACTTCCTTCGTTTCCTAAACAAAATTGAAAATATTTGTTTTATGTACTTCGTTAAACTTAATACAGACCCAACTATCAAATGGCGTTAAATAAACATAACTTACCGTGCATTTTGTTCCTCTTCTAAAGCAAGAAATAGAAGTGCCTCCTCTTCTTCTGAAGACGAGCTCATTGCAAAAGGCAAAAATAAAATGTACGCAACCTGTCGAAGCCTTCACGTTCGCGGAGCGAATAAGACGCTTTGGTATGAATAAACAGGCGAAACAGATTGCGAATTTCGCTCTGAATTTCGTTGCGAATACTTCGCCGCGATTATTTCGCGCCGGTTTGTGGGATGCTTAATACCGCAGATAAAGAAGTTTACGAGGGATCAATGATATTTTATGAGGAAATAAAGATATGTATGCTTACATTACATTATAACATGTTTATGGTACCACAGACATGGCATAAGTTTGTATACAAATATTCGTAATCTTTATACTACCTGACATTCATATCTAATGTTGAACTGACACTACAGCTTTTGTAATGAACGTCAAACGACCTTTACTCATCCACTATCTCAATTTCAATACTCCATTATTGTTCAGAAACCTAGGTGCAGAAAAGGAACGTATCGGTAACAGCCGAAAACATCATCTCTACTGGGTAGTAGAAAAAGAAAAAGAAGAAAATTATTCAAAGCACTTGATGACTCGTATGACAGACCAGTCTGTTCTCAAGCTGTTGTTTTCGTTTCACCGGTATAGGAAACGAATTTCTCATAAACATTCTAATCACCAAGTGACCATTAACTCTGCATTCTTGTGCGAATCTCTTTGAAGTAAAATTTTACAATTAAACCTTGCCGTCTAGAAAGACAATAATTGTTAGCAGTCTGGCATTCGTAAGTGGTAAGGTAATAAACGGCTGAATAATTTTCTCGCAAATTCAGCATTTCTCAATTATGTGAATTTAGTTGTGTCTGGCGCCCAGAGCTCGAGACACGGAAAGATGTTGCTGTAATGCAAGGTATATGTATATATAGTATAGTTTGATATCACTGATCAACAGCCAAAAAATATCCTAAATAAAATCAACAAAATATTACTATTTTTAATGTGCTAAAACCGGAATGAAACTTATTTTTTCAATATTAGTTCAAGTTTTAGAGATACGGTAATTATATGTGTTCCTGCTGTGACAGTGTTAATATACTGTAATTCACAAGAATGCACGTGCTACATTTTTATATTCGGAGGAGAGATGATGTAATCGGCATGATTGTGTTACGTTATACATACGTGTACATTATATTGTTTTATATTAGCCATTTTTTCCTCAGTTGGCTGACAGCGTTCATGCAGGATGTCTCGAAAGTGTGTAAACAATCCAGATCAGTTTTGTTACGTGTGTGGTGATGTGACTTTTGCGTCTCAGAGACGGTCTATTACTCCACTAATAACAAAGGCATATCAGCTTTATTTCGGTGATCAAGGCAAACAGTGGGCACCCCACATCTGCTGTAATACATGTGCTTCAAGTCTGAGGAGCTGGTTAAATGGCAAAAAACGGTCTATGAGCTTTGCTGTCCCAATGGTTTGGAGAAAGCCTACAAATCATATTAATGATTGTTACTTTTGCATGGTACCTTGTGTTGGACAAGCCACGGGTATGTCCAAGAAAAAAAAATCGGTTATTAACTACCCAAACATACCATCTGCGATGAGACCTGTGCCTCACAGTGACGAAAACCCTATCCCAAAACCCCCAGAATCCTACACTTGCGAATCAGAAAACGAATCAGATCATGACGATCGAGTGATTCGTCAGGAAGAAGATATGCCATCAACGTCAAGAGATCCTGATTTTATACCGAGCACGTCATGCCACCAACCGCACAAAATAACACAGTCAGAATTAAATGATCTTGTAACAGATTTAGAACTTCTAACATGTAAGGCAGAGTTACTTGGATCAAGACTGCAGCAGTGGAACTTGTTAGAGACGATGTTTCGGTATGTGTTTTTCGTAAACGCCACAAAGACTTAGAACCATTTTTCAATATGGAGAATAACTTGGTTTTCTGCAAGTAACATTAACGGCTTACTGGCGGCTTTAAATATAAACTATAACCCAGAAGAATGGAGATTGTTTATAGACAGTTCAACATTGAGTTTAAAGGCAGTGTTATTGCATATTGGAAATATTTTACCATCTCTTCCTGTAGGGTATGCAGTTCACATGAAAGAATCATATGACAATATGAAGTACCTATTGACATGCATAAAATACGATGAGCACCAATGGCATATTTGTGGCGATTTGAAAGTTGTTGCACTTTTACTTGGGCTGCAGCTAGGCTACACAAAGTTTTGCTGTTTTTTGTGTGAATGGGACAGTCGGGCAAAGGCACTTCATTACATCAGACAAAACTGGCCTGTTCGTCAATTTCTAGAGCCAGGTCAAAAAAATGTACAGCATATGCCATTAGTAGATTCGAAAAAAATTTTATTACCACCACTGCATATCAAGTTGGGCCTGATGAAAAACTTTGTCAAGGCATAAGATAGAGATGGGTCAGCTTTTCAATACCTGCGTCAGAAATTTCCAAGACTAAGTGAGGCAAAGGTTAAAGAAGGTATTTTTGTTGGGCCACAGATTCGAAATATTCTGAAAGATACACAGTTTGAAAACACTTTAACAGGTATTGAAAAAACTGCTTGGACTGATTTCCGTCTGGTGGTCACTAATTTCTTGGGAAATAGAAAAGCTGACAACTATAAAACCCTTGTCAAAAATATGCTGTCATCGTATCAAATGATGGGCTGTAATATGTCTCTTAAGATACATTTCCTACACTCACACCTGGACTTTTTTCCTGACAATTGCGGAGCCGTAAGTGATGAGCACGGCGAACGTTTTCATCAGGATATTTCAACAATGGAAAAAAGGTACCAGGGAAAGTGGAATCCTGCCATGCTTGCAGACTACTGTTGGACTCTTGGTAGAGATGCTCTAGAAACGATCCATAAGAGAACAGCAAAAAGACAGCGCATATAGAGATTCTTATAGGTATATGAATCTTGTTACTTTTTTTAATATATCCTTAAAAACAAAAAGTTTTTTTTCTATACCGCAACCAATTTTTTTATTTCATTGTCATTTTTGGATTCAGCGCCCCAAAATTAACAAAAAAGTGCACTTTTCCCACAAGATACAATTAAAAAACTAAAATTTGTTGTCCAGTGTATCCAGAGGTCGAGGATTCAGTAAGTGAACCAACCTAATCATGATTCGATTTCGCCTTCTGAAACGACTTGACCTATCCCTTCCTTTGTAACATTCAACGAAGGCGTAGGAAGCATAACAGTCAATCTACTCGACGACACTTTTTCCGTGTCACAACTTGAGGCCTTTCGTGCGCCGCTGGACGTCATCATCGTGTTGCGCGCACACCAGGGCAGAGATGATGAGACGTGAACGCAGTCGGACGTGAAATTACATCTGGGGTGGCTGAGGGCGGCAGGGGGTGGCTGGTGGCTGTGGAGGCGGTATGCGTGGAAGGCTAAGGGACCGACCTGGCACCGCGTCGAGAATGCCAGGAAAGGTTGGACGTGATAGCAGGATGCGACAGAACAGCCGGCCGCTGAGACGTCTTGATTAGCTAGCCGATCACGTTTCATGATGACGGATCCTCCTAATTTCAGCTCGTTTCTGTTTAACGTTGATGAGGAAAGTATTCATTTATATTTCTGCTTTATTGTCGATTCAACGAATGACATCTTGCAGCTTGCCAGTCATTAGCTTTGCGATAGTAATCAGTTAGCTTTAAACATGTACGTAAGAGAGGTCATTTATTTCTCATCAAGGTCTCTTTTCAGAGCGATACATCTGACCCAGCGAGGCTCCAAGTTCTTTAACCCGTCTGGAAAATTCGTTTTCTGGAGGCTGTTCTTTGGTGTCTGGTCTGTGGATCCCTGTTTCGTGGACGGTCACCAAACGACGCAGACACTCCCGGATTGCGCTTAAACGGCATCAAACACTGCTATGAAATGGTCTCACGGTTGCACTTTTTCCATTTTTCTAAAATCTACGGACGCACAAGGTCAAAACAAAACTACAGTAGCCGTATACGAGAATTTGGCTCCATCGGACGGTGAGGTTGAATACTTACCGGACCGCCCTCGTATACCAAATGAATCAAGTTAGTCAAACTGTCCGACCACATGTTGCAAGAGTCACAATAGACTTCTTTCAACATAATGATGTCACATTGTTACCATGGCCACCAAGATCTCCCGACTTATCCCCAATTGAGCACGTGTGGGATATGATGGGTAGGAGATTGCTCAAATTGCAACGTCCTCCTCAGACTCTAGAAGCACTTCGAGAGGAGTTGGTGGTTGCCTGGAATGAGATACCACAGGAGGACATTGACCACCTGATCAGAAGCATGCCTAGGCGCGTTGGAGAATGCGTAGCACATCAGGGTGCATCCACACATTATTAAAGGTCAAAGGGCTTTAAAGTAGTGCAATCATTTTGAAATTTTTATCATTTACTTATTATGCTTCATTAAGTACTTATACAAAATTTTATTAAAATAAAACCATTTAAACTGGGTGTTCGGATTTATATGTCACTTAGTATAAGTTGAGTTCAGTTTAGAAGATGCTGGAATTGGTTGTCTTGAACTTCTTGACATAATAACAACCGGTCCGTAATTTCGCGTCGAACATTTTCAAACATCGTAACATCGATATTTCTACAAATATTTATTATTCTCAGCCGTCGCTTCGATTTTTACTTCCTATGGACGAGAATTGACCATTTTAAATAGTATCTAGCACTAAAACCGAAAACTAAATAAGAATATTTTAACTGTAAAACGATGTTTGTTTTCGTACTGATATTCTTGTTACTGTCAACCAAAAATAACAAAACAAGTTTTTATCCACCATACCGGTCCGTAATTTCGCGTCGAATATTTTCGAACATCGTAACATCGATATTTCTACAAATATTGATTATTCTCAGCCGTCGCTTCAATTTTTACTTCCTATAGACGAGAATTGACCATTTTAAATATACTAAGTGACATATAAATCCGAACACCCAGTTTAAATGGTTGGTAAATTTTGTATAAGTACTTAATGAAGCATAATAAGTAAATGATAAAAATTTCAAAATGATTGCACTGCTTTAAAGCCCTTTGACCTTTAATAATGTGTGGATGCACCCTGATGTGCTACGCATTCTCCAACGCGCCTAGGCATGCTTCTGATCAGGTGGTCAATGTCCTCATGTGGTATCTCATTCCAGGCAACCACCAACTCCTCTCGAAGTGCTTCTAGAGTCTGAGGAGGACGTTGCAAATTGAGCAATCTCCTACCCATCATATCCCACACGTGCTCAATTGGGGATAAGTCGGTAGATCTTGGTGGCCATGGTAACAATGTGACATCATTATGTTGAAAGAAGTCTATTGTGACTCTTGCAACATGTGGTCGGGCATTATCTTGTTGGAAAGTTGGATCTGCCAGGGTGTCAAGATAAAGGGTAAAAGATGGGGTTCTAGAATATAATATATATATAACGCTGCGCGTTCATGTTACCTCTGATGAAGATTAAAGGTGACCTGGAACCATAAGCTATAGCACCCCAAACCATAACTCCAACACTGTGATGAACATATCTTTCAACAAAAAACTGTGGATTCCTCCTTTCACCACGTCGCCTTCTAACCCTGGCACGACCATCGTGCATGCCTAAACAAAATCGAGACTTGTCACTAAAGACAATACTGTTCCGTTCCTGATCCCAGAGTGACCGTTGTCTGCACCACTCAAGGCGATTACGTCGGTGTTCTCGAGTTAAAGGGAGGACCCAGTGTGGCCGGTATGAAAACAAGCCAAAACTTCTCATTCATCGGTAAACACTTCGCATGCCAATACGTCTTCCGTGTTCTGCAAACCATTCATTTGCAATGGACCTGGTAGTGGAGAAACGGTCCCTTAAGGCCAATAATCTTAGGCGGCGATCTTCACGGTCTGTTGTTCTACGGCGGCGTCCAGTGCCTCTTGCTCTTTGCGTACGGCCTTCTCGAAGCCATGTCTGACAACACCTAACCACAGTGTCTACACTTCTTTGCACTCTAACTGCAATTGCCCGAAAAGAAAGTCCAGCTTCCCGAAGTCCCACTATACGGCCCCTATCAAACTCACTAAGTTGACGAAATCGTACAGGTCTCCGTACTCTAGGCATCGTAACCGATCGTAAAGGATGTCAAGAACCAAAATCCGCCAACGTTGATTCTTTACTGCGGCTGAAATATTCATTTTTAGAGCGTTAGTGAATTAAAAAAAAGCAGTACAAAAACCGGAATGTCCAACTGATAAGGCTGAAAATTTTTTCACTTGTTATTTACAGTAAGATAAATAAATTCACCAACTTTTATTAAAATAAAACCATTTAAACTGGGTGTTCGGATTTATATGTCACTTAGTATAGTATCTAGCACTAAAACCGAAAACTAAATAAGAATATTTTAACTGTAAAATGATGTTTGTTTTCGTACGGATATTCTTGTCACTGTCAACAAAAAATAACAAAACAAGTTTTTATCGCTGTTGCTGTGTATACGGCAGTGAATTATAATTATTTGTAGAGATATGCATACTAGTGGGTTTGTGTTCAAGGAATTATTAAATGTACCACCATTTTGTCGTAGATAAAGGTATTGACTTTATATTCTGGGGTTATAAAATACTCGTCAGGAGCTACAAAATGATGTGCCACAAGACCCCCGTATTCATATAATTTTTTTCCAAATATGGAGCCCAGCGGCCATCTTGACACTTTCATCTGTCAATTTTACCTTGTTTTAATTTTTTGAATTGACCCGTTCAAAAAATCAAATGGGAGGGGGACATTAAAGACAAGCACTGTACGTATGTGTAGATCGAATCCGCAAATACAATCAGGGACGACAGATGCTCTTGTACGTCCCAAGAGTCCCTCTCGACACGAGCGTCGCTCCTAAAACCGTATTAGAGTCACATGCAGCTCATTCTTCTTGTAAGAGTTGCTCACCGTGCGCCACTCTGCGCCGAATTAACCATATGCTCGCTGCTGGTGCACTGGCGACATCTCGGTCGGAGAATCTAGTTAGCGTGTCGCTAATAGAGCCCCCGGAGAGATCCCTGCGGGACATATCTCCAGCACCCCGTCCATTGTTGTGACGCGGAATCGCGCAGTGGCGCACTTATATTTCGCAGTAGAATATGAATAATTACTAGATAAAATGAAAAAAAAAATATTTTTAAAAATAACCGTCAATTTAGCTGTTGATAAAGTAAGCCAAAAATTTATAAATATATCTTCCCGATTGGAAATATACTAAGTGACATATAAATCCGAACACCCAGTTTAAATGGTTTTATTTTTATAAAAGTTGGTGAATGTATTTATCTTACTGTAAATAACAAGTGAAAAAATTTTCGGCCTTATCAGTTGGACATTCCGGTTTTTATACTGCTTTTTTTAATTCACTAACGCTCTAAAAATGAATATTTCAGCCGCAGTAAAGAATCAACGTTGGCGGATTTTGGTTCTTGACATCCTTTACGATCGGTTACGATGCCTAGAGTACGGAGACCTGTACGATTTCGTCAACTTAGTGAGTTTGATAGGGGCCGCATAGTGGGACTTCGGGAAGCTGGACTTTCTTTTCGGGCAATTGCAGTTAGAGTGCAAAGAAGTGTAGACACTGTGGTTAGGTGTTGTCAGGCATGGCTTCGAGAAGGCCGTACGCAAAGAGCAAGGGGCACTGGACGCCGCCGTAGAACAACAGACCGTGAAGATCGCCGCCTAAGATTATTGGCCTTAAGGGACCGTTTCTCCACTGCCAGGTCCATTGCAAATGAATGGTTTGCAGAACACGGAAGACCTATTGGCATGCGAAGTGTTTACCGACGAATGAGAAGTTTTGGCTTGTTTTCATACCGGCCACACTGGGTCCTCCCTTTAACTCGAGAACACCGACGTAATCGCCTTGAGTGGTGCAGACAACGGTCACTCTGGGATCCGGAATGGAACAGTATTATCTTTAGTGACGAGTCTCGATTGTGTTTAGGCCAGGGTTAGAAGGCGACGAGGTGAAAGGAGGAATCCACAGTCTTTTGTTGAAAGATATGTTCATCACACTGTTGGAGTTATGGTTTGGGGTGCTATAGCTTATGGTTCCAGGTCACCTTTAATCTTCATCAGAGGTAACTTGAACGCGCAGCACTATATCCACGAAGTTCTAGAACCCCATCTTTTACCCTATCGTGACACCCTGACAGATCCAACTTTCCAACAAGATAATGCCCGACCACATGTTGCAAGAGTCACAATAGACTTCTTTCAACATAATGATGTCACATTGTTACCATGGCCACCAAGATCTCCCGACTTATCCCCAATTGAGCACGTGTGGGATATGATGGGTAGGAGATTGCTCAATTTGCAACGTCCTCCTCAGACTCTAGAAGCACTTCGAGAGGAGTTGGTGGTTGCCTGGAATGAGATACCACAGGGGGACATTGACCACCTGATCAGAAGCATGTCTAGGCGCGTTGGAGAATGCGTAGCACATCAGGGTGCATCCACACATTATTAAAGGTCAAAGGGCTTTAAAGCAGTGCAATCATTTTGAAATTTTTATCATTTACTTATTATGCTTCATTAAGTACTTATACAAAATTTTATTAAAATAAAACCATTTAAACTGGGTGTTCGGATTTATATGTCACTTAGTATACTTGCTCTTCATCTGTAGCTTTTATTTTTCCGATAAAGTCAGTATTTTGTCTAAGAGTAGATTTAGACGCAATAAGAAGATGTTAAAGCACACAACTAGCTTCTGTTTTCTCTTCCCGTTTTTCTTCTTAATTCTTTTTTCTTATATTCATACAACATTATCAATGACTCGGCTTTTCTGAATGCAGTAGACGGAGAAGAGGAGTTAAATTCTTTTTCAATTTGGTTCCAAACGTTGCTTTAGAGGCCTTCTTGTCCTCTAATATTTTCGCAAAGCCGCACACTCTTACATTAAATAAATGCATCTTTTCATTAGCTGTAAAATTCGGTTCTCATTTCTTCTGATTTCTTTCTATCTAAGTGACATATACATCCGAACACCCAGTTTAAATGGTTTTATTTTAATAAAATTTTGTATAAGTACTTAATGAAGCATAATAAGTAAATGATAAAAATTTCAAAATGATTGCACTGTTTTAAAGCCCTTTGATCTTTAATGATGTGTGGATGCACCCTGATGTGCTATGCATTCTCCAACGCGCCTAGGCACGCTTCTGATCAGGTGATCAATGTCCTCCTGTGGTATCTCATTCCAGGCAACCACCAACTCCTCTCGAAATGCCTCTAGAGTCTGAGGAGGACGTTGCAAATTGAGCAATCTCCTACCCATCATATCCCACACGTGCTCAATTGGGGATAAGTCGGGATATCTTGGTGGCCATGGTAACAATGTGACATCATTATGTTGAAAGAAGTCTATTGTGACTCTTGCAACATGTGGTCGGGCATTATCTTGTTGGAAAGTTGGATCTGCCAGGGTGTCAAGATAGGGTAAAAGATGGGGTTCTGGAACTTCGTGGATATAACGCTGCGCGTTCATGTTACCTCTGATGAAGATTAAAGGTGACCTGGAACCATAAGATATAGCACCCCAAACCATAACTTCAACAGTGTGATGAACATGTCTTTAACAAAAAACTGTGGATTCCTCCTTTCACCACGTCGCCTTCTAACCCTGGCACGACCATCGTGCATGCCTAAACAAAATCGAGACTCGTCACTAAAGACAATACTGTTCCATTCCTGATCCCAGAGTGACCGTTGTCTGCACCACTCAAGGCGATTACGTCGGTGTTCTCGAGTTAAAGGGAGGACCCAGTGTGGCCGGCATGAAAACAAGCACAAAACTTCTCATTCGTCGGTAAACACTTCGCATGCCAATAGGCCTTCCGTGTTCTGCAAACCATTCATTTGCAATGGACCTGGTAGTGGAGAAACGGTCCCTTAAGGCCAATAATCTTAGGCGGCGATCTTCACGGTCTGTTGTTCTACGGCGGCGTCCAGTGCCCCTTGCTCTTTGCGTACGGCCTCCTCGAAGCCATGCCTGATAACACCTAACCACAGTGTCTACACTTCTTTGCACTCTTACTGCAATTGCCCGAAAAGAAAGTCCAGCTTCCCGAAGTCCCACTATATGGCCCCTATCAAACTCACTAAGTTGACGAAATCGTACAGGTCTCCGTACTCTAGGCATCGTAACCGATCGTAAAGGATGACAAGAACCAAAATCAGCCAACGTTGATTCTTTATTGCGGCTGAAATATTCATTTTTAGAGCGTTAGTGAATTAAAAAAAAGCAGTATAAAAACCGGAATGTCCAACTGATAAGGCTGAACATTTTTTCACTAGTTATTTACAGTAAGATAAATACATTCACCAACTTTTATTAAAATAAAACCATTTAAACTGGGTGTTCGGATTTATATGTCACTTAGTATATTTTGATAACCTTCTTGAACATATAGAAACTGCCAAATTTTTTTGACAGAATCTACAAATTTGCAATATTGCCACTTTTTGTTCAACGATTAGGTAATCACATCGAATCATATTCGAATCTGCCGTTCCTGATCCGGATTCCCCAGCCTAGATAAATGACTGCATGCTCGACTGTACAACAAAATTATTACTCTAAATAAGAAAAAAGTAATAATTTGCTTACTTTATCATGATATAGTATAGTCAATTTTTAGTTGACTATAAAAAAATGTAACAATAGTCATTTGCGTATTATATCATTCAGCATCAACACCTCAAAGCCGCAAACCCATGCGCCCCTGATGTAACAGCGTGGCGCGACCAACTGTTACACGGCTGCAAACCCTCTCTTGTTTGTAGCGATAAACAGTTTTCGGACAAGAGGTGTTCAATCGGATTAAGGAGTAAAGGGAAATTGTGTTTGGCGATACACTTGAGCCACAGCAAGGGCTGCGAAAGTACGCTGACGTCGGATGAAGCATTTGTCAGTTTTAGGGCCATATCGTCAATCGTTCCTACAATTGTAAAACGCCTTTATGGCCTCCTTGATTTTCATAGTAATTGGTGATTTTTTTGCTAGTATCTTTTTGGCAACACTGTGTGTCATTGTCAAACTTGTTCAGTTTGGTCTAAATTTAACCATGAATCGACTTACGAACGAACAACGCTTGCAAATTATTGAATTTTATTACTGAGGGAGCTATTCGGAAGCTTGTGACTAAATTTCGAACCCAGTTTACATTATTGGACATTAAACCACCAACACGCAGACCTAGAGTGAGGAGTGAAGAAAATATTGCGGCTGTATCCGCCAGTGTTCGTGATGACCGCCGTTCGCAGCAATTGGGCCTCTGTTACTCCACTACCGTCATTTGGGGTTAAATTGATCAAAATATTCAGATTATTCGCATAATTTTTGTTATGTCACAATTTTATTTGGCTATAATGATTGCATCCGTTACATATTATGAGCAAGAATCGCACAGTAGCTGCACAGAACCCTAATGTTTGAAACTATGACCATAACGGAATCAAAAAGGGCTGATCAATCTCATACGTGTTTTGGGGCGAGATTGTTCACGTAGTATTAATCGCGTGTAAAATGAACGTACAGGCTCCTAAATGAACGATCTCAACTCTGGTTATTATATTTCAACTGGTTACAGAACTACAGCATTTTAATGTAGGTGGGGTGAGATTGTTCACTATGGGTGAGATTGATCAACTTTATTTTACTGTACTTATTCCAGTAAATAATTGCCGAAAACACCTATTTGGTTAATAAACAACATTTATTTTTCCAGATAACTCACAAAAAACTATTTTCACATATTGAAATAGGTGCTTACCCATATCTATAACTAATACAAGTAACTTAAATAAGTATCCTAACAGTTGAGGTAGAATATAAAAAAGAAAAACTACATTTCTAATATATCTATCATATTATCAAAACGATAGGTGATAAGGCCGTCTGAATTTTCGATGACAGGATCAGGCAACACAGCTACTATGTCTGGAAAATCCACATAATCCCGTGGCAGGAGAGGTTGAACACGCTGTATGTGGTATGGATGGTCAGATGAGACCACATGAACCTGCATAACCCACGCGTGGCACGTAGCAAACCCACAGTTGATGAGAGAAAATAAATCTCAATATCGCTTCAAGATAAACCATTGGACGGGAATTTTAAATGGTAAAATAATCGGTCCGTTTGAGTTCCCAGAGACTTTGATTGCTGAGATTTATTTAGGTTTTTTACAAAATCAATTAGAAAATTTATTGGAGGATGTGCCACTGAGTATTTACAGGGACATGTGGTCTCAGCATGATGGCTGCCCAGCGCACTATGCACTCTCAGTGAGAGAGTATCTCGATCAAAACTTTCCAGGCAGATGGATAGGGAGGTCTGGTATAATACCGCGGCCAGCCCGGTCACCAGATTTGAATCCGTTAGATTTTTTTACTGGGGAACTGTAAAAGAAAAAGTGTATTTCAAGCCGATTCAAAATGTAGCTGAGCTACGGCAAAGGCTATTGGAAGCAGCTGAGTTTGTTAATAACCGTGGATTCGCTCGTTTAATAACCCGATCTTTTTTAAGAAGATGTCGAGCGTGTATTGCGGCTGAAGGAAAACAGTTTGAGCATTTGCTGTAAAGGTAAATCGTCATCAGCAGCATTTTGACGCCCACTGTTGTGCAAACAGTTATCCTTAAGGGTCCTTGTGCGTTTTCATAATCGTTGTTTAATTAGGAAATTTTGAAAAATTTTCATCAGTTTTTCTTCAAATAAAAATTGTGCATAAGTTAACGAGTAATCTTCTAAGTGTTATACCATTTTGGAATCGTTATTAAATGCGCCAACTTTTAAGGTTACTTGCCAAACTCTCGTAGTACACTTTTTCCAATATAGCCAGTTAAAGTTTTACTTTGGAATACTTGGTTGGGAAATAAGTGGCAATTTTTCCTGAACGAGAAAAGTTGGCAGTAAGGTTGAGACACCAGCTTGAAGATGCATTATTCATCATTACCTTGTAAAAATAAAATCCAAAAAAAGTTAATATTTGTAGTAACAGGAGTTGACAGACTGCCGTAGGGTGTGAAATTTCTATATTTTTTCAAAGACCTATAATTTTCAAAACACATACATAAATTTTTTTTAAATATTTTTCTGATAGCTGTTATGACTTTGCCTATCACCCGGTTTCGGCTTGACGTCGACTTCTGGGACTCCCTGTATGTCCGACAATGGATACCTTTTATGGTCCGTCTGTATCTAGTGGTACCTTTGTACTATTTGGATGAACATAAAATTTTCTATGTAAGAACCACGAAGAGTTGCAATGGAATTTAACTTGTCCGATGAGAGCATACTTTCAAATGAATTTATGTCAAGTACCAGCTTGATGTAATTGCCTACATTTTTTTTGATACAGTAACAGTGCTGTACTTTCTTGCGACGGAATAAAAACTCGTACTCTTTTTTTTGTCCTGAGATTGTTGTGAAACTCTCGATATGCGCAACAAACCCGGTATCAAGCCAGAAGATAATTTTTAAATCAGTACGCGTACATGTAGATCAATATCAGTCGGATTTCGATTAAAACACTGGTAGCATTCGACAGCTGTAAACAACTTATTAAAAGCGATAGTTAAGGATCTACACGGCGCACCGGTCTCACAGCCCACATGCTTCTAGCGAGAGCTTGTACAAAATGAAAGCTATGCAGCACATGTGCCTGATAACACTTAGTGATGTAGCTCAGGCTTCCCTCCGCGGAAAATTATGCCTAGGTTACGTAAGGAATAACGTCTTTAAAATAACGCTTCATGGAACAAGCTGGAATACGCACATGAAAAAAGTCATATCGGTCGTCCGAAATTTCATAGTTCAGGAGATACAGGGTTTGTCCGAAAAGTAATAGGACTCATTCTCTTCCGCCATGACTGTACTTCGTTAGAGCAGAGGTACGCGATTAAATTCTGTGTGAAACTCGGCAAACCTGCGACAGAGACGTTTGATATGATCAAGCAGGCTTACCCAGGTGTTGCTCTAGCAAGAAGTGGTGTCACCAGGCCTTTTTGGAGGGCCGGGAAGAGGTCGCTGATGAAGACCTTGCTGGAAGACATTCGACTTCGACAAACACCGATAATGTGACTCGTGTGCGCAAAGTTTTGAACTCAGACCGTCGACTAAGTATTCGTTTAATCGCCCGGATGTTAAATTTACCAAAATCTGTGGTTCATGACATTGTGACACAGCATTTGAACATGCGCAATGTGTGCGCGAAGATGGTCCCAAAAGAGCTCACTGACGACCAGAAATTGCGGCGAGTGGAAGTGTGCCAAGAAAATTTGAACATGCGTGAAAGTGACCCCCAATTTTTGAATAACGTAATCACAGGTGACGAGTCGTGGATCTTTGAGTATGATCCCGAGACAAAGTGGCAATCTTCCGAGTAGCACACGACTACGTCTCCTCGCAAAAAAAGGGAAGAATGAGCAAATCCAAAGTGAAAACGATGTTCATTGTCTTTTTTGACATCAAAGGCATCGTCCGCGATGAATTTATTCCTCCTGGACAAACCGTCAACGCCAAGTTTTACGTGGAGGTGCTCAGGAGACTCAAACGAAGGGTCAGAACGTTGCACCACGACAACGCCCCGGCTCACACCGCCTTTCTTGTGAACAGCTACCTGAACAAGACCGGCATCCCAACGCTTCCGCAGCCGCCCTACAGCCCAGATGTTTTTTTTGTTTCCTCGCCTGAAAAGGCCGCTGAAAGGCAAGCATTTTGAGGCGACAGAGGGGATCCAAGCATCATGCACAGCGGCTCTCAAGGCTATTCCGGAGAATGCCTTCCGTGACGCCTTCAATGCTTGGAAATCGCGCTGGCAGCGCTGCATCGACGCAGAAGGAGCCTATTTTGAAAGGTTTTAAAGAATCGTAACGATTAGCTCAATAAATTTTTTTAAATCGACTCAGTCCTATTACTTCCCGGACAAACCGTGTATTTTCAATTTTGTGAAATCTCGAATAAAAAAAAACGGGATAATGAACTTTCGATCGCAATTACAACTAAACCATTAGGTTTAGGGCTGTGATTTTTTTCTAGAGATGAGCTAGATGATTAGTTTTAGCAATAGTTGTATCATCTTTTAACAAAGCTAATTAGAAATCTACGAAAAAAATCTTAAATTTATTTTTTTGTGAAAAATCTCTTCCTGCCCTCAACTTGTATTTCATTATTCATTTTTTATGTAAAAACTATGTCAATCCATGTATACTAAGTGACATATAAATCCGAACACCCAGTTTAAATAGTTTTATTTTAATAAAATTTTGTATAAGTACTTAATGAAGCATAATAAGTAAATGATAAAAATTTCAAAATGATTGCATTGCTTTAAGCAACTGAAATCAAAATTAAATTGAAATTATACCAGAAGTGATAAGGTGATAACTTGAGTTATGTAAAAAAATAAAACATTTCTATTTTAGTCTGCCATAGAGCTGTAATACTCATACTTTAAAGCCTTTTTCAGGGAGGTCAAGCTAATGTTAAATAAATCTATATTACAGAAATTATTATGATTTTTTTGAGCCCTGACCAAAGGGGAATTAATACCAAGATTGGTTCTAAGGAACGATATTCTAAACAGATGATAGGTTCTAAACGTTCTATCAGGAGTGTTAAAGTTCAAGTTTGCCAAAAGATCCGGACAGTCAGTGAGGCCATTCAACAATTTATGGACACAGCAAATGTCAGAAATCGTTCTTCTATCTTTTAAGGAAATCATATTGAACTGTTTCATAATTTGCGTATAATGATGATCTGTAACAGGTTGGTGAGTTTTATGTGCTAACTTCTTCAAAAATTTGTGTTGAATTCTTTCTATCCTGACTATATGTACATTGTAAGACGGATTCCATATTACTGATGCAAACATCAGTTTGTTATGTATATAAGCGTAGTACAATGAAAGAAGCGTTTTTGGGTTCGTAAATTCTCTGCATGTCCTGTTTATGAACCCTAGTGTTCTATTTGCATCATTTACGATGTGCTCTACGTGGGTGATGAATGAGAGTTTCTCATCAATGTATACCCCTAGGTCTTTTACTACATGAAGCTTTTCCAGTTCTGCCGTCCCTATCTTATATCTGAAATCTATAGTGTTCGCTATGTTTCTAGTAAGCCTCATGTAGTGACATTTTGTTAAATTCAGGAAGATACTGTTTTCAGTGCAATACTTTTGCAGAGATTCCAAATCGCTTTGAAGTTTTACACCGTCATTTACATTTCTAACAATAGTAAATATCTTTAGATCATCAGCATATAACAAATATTTACTGAAATGAAAAACAGAAGTAAGGTTGTCCATGTATATGTTAAATAACAATGGTCCTAAGTGACTACCTTGTGGTACACCTGAAGTTACTAAGAATGTCTCCGAACGATACCCATTGATAGTCACCACTTGTTTACGATTACTTATATACGATGCTAGCCACTTCCATAGTGGACCATCTACACCCACCTCAGCAAGTCTCTCCATCAAGATAGAATGATCAATCTTGTCGAAAGCCTTACTGAAGTCGGTATAAATAACATCCACCTGCAGTTTCTCATCTATTGCGTGAGAGGCATATTCTATAAAACTCATCCAATTCGTCTCTACAGATCTTTTAGGGAAAAATCCATGCTGGTGTTCCGTAATGATATTTTTTGTAATGTTTAAGATAGGATCATAAATCAGCTTTTCAAAAATTTTTGAGAAAATACAAAGTTTAGTGATAGGTCGATAATTTTCCACAAGATGTCTATCGCCTCCTTTATGAATAGGCAACATTTTACCTTCTTTCCATCTCGTTGGAAAGACTCTTTGAGTTAATGTTAGTTTGAAAATTAGGTGAAGTGGTAAACATAAGCTAGCGGAACAGTTTTTTATAAATACAGAAGGTATGTCAGGGCCTACTGATTTTTTAATTTCTAAGGACACTATTTGTTGATATATTTTTTCAATGGATATTAAGGTAACATCAATAGGACTAGCATCCTTGTTTAAATAAAAATGTTTAGATTTAACATATACACTTGCAAAGAAATCAGCAAAGGCATTACACACCCCACTTCCGGTTTTAACTCATATCCCACACGTGCTCAATTGGGGAAAAGTCGGGGGATCTTGGTGGCCATGGTAACAATGTGACATCCTTATGTTGAAAGAAGTCTATTGTGACTCTTGCAACATGTGGTCGGGCATTATCTTGTTGGAAAGTTGGATCTGCCAGCTTGTCAAGATAGGGTAAAAGATGGGGTTCTAGAACTTCGTGGATATAACGCTGCGCGTTCATGTTACCTCTGATGAAGATTAAAGGTGACCTGGAACCATAAGCTATAGCACCCCAAACCATAACTCCAACAGTGTGATGAACATGTCTTTCAACAAAAAATGTGAATTCCTCCTTTCATCACGTCGCCTTCTAACCCTGGCACGACCATCGTGCATGCCTAAACTCGTCACTAAAGACAATACTGTTCCATTCCTGATCCCAGAGTCACCGTTGTCTGCACCACTCAAGGCGATTACGTCGGTGTTCTCGAGTTAAAGGGAGGACCGAGTGTGGCCGGTATGAAAACAAGCCAAAACTTCTCATTCGTCGGTAAACACTTCGCATGCCAATAGGTCTTCCGTGTTCTGCAACCATTCATTTGCAATGGACCTGGTAGTGGAGAAACGGTCCCTTAAGGCCAATAATCTTAGGCGGCGATCTTCACGGTCTGTTGTTCTACGGCGGCGTCCAGTGCCCCTTGCTCATTGCGTACGGCCTTCTCGAAGCCATGCCTGACAACACCTAACCACAGTGTCTACACTTCTTTGCACTCTAACTGCAATTGCCCGAAAAGAAAGTCCAGCGTCCTGAAGTCCCACTATACGGCCCCTATCAAACTCACTAAGTTGACGAAATCGTACAGGTCTCCGTACTCTAGGCATCGTAACCGATCGTAAAGGATTTCAAGAACCAAAATCCGCCAACGTTGATTCTTTACTGCGGCTGAAATATCCATTTTTAGAGCGTTAGTGAATTAAAAAAAAGCAGTATAAAACCGGAATGTCCAACTGATAAGGCTGAAAATTTTTTCACTTGTTATTTACAGTAAGATAAATATATTCACAAACTTTTATATATATATATATATATTATATTTATATGTCACTTAGTATAGAATAAACCTTGAGAATTTCAGATTGCTACAAGTGCCTCACCTTGAAAAATCTGTGTTTGTCGCAGGGGTATCTATACATTTTGTAAAATCAAAATTGCGGATTTTTTGCGCAAATATCCAAATCAGCTTAATGAGTTTGGGCATTTAACTCGGTATTCCAGGTGCGGGAACGTTCGTTACCACCGAGAGTACGAGGCCAAACAACTGGGATCTGAAAAGCCTGTGACGTCACGCAGAGCAGGCATATGCATGTTCTTATGGAGTTTCGCCATGATTGGCTGGCAAGAGAACCGCGCCACCATTTCTCGGGGGTGTTGTCATATCTAGGTTTGATATAGCAGTATCGAAATCTCTACTAATTAGTTGTACCTCTCTGTGGGCGAATTTGCAAGATGTACTCGGGGCCTGCGCAGCTTCAGTGATGATGTGATTATTCTTTCTGATCTGCCTCAGTACGTCAAGAATACATTTTCGATATTACGTTCAATCTGTCACTTGTGAAGTCTAATATTCCATTCAAAAATGGAAGATGTGGCAACCTTGCCAACTAACCTCACAATCTGAGCCTCATCTTTCAATGCTATGTAAACGGAAAATTATTGATGTTTTAAACTTATATTTGTGTCTCGCGATTGTTTAGCTACGTTTTCAAAATGCCTTACAAGTGCTACGTTCCTAATTGTGTCGGTAATTACGGGAAGGGTCCGAAGGTATACTTTATCTGAAGTCACTTGAAATAGCATAAAAACCTTTGTTCGGCGCGTCCTTTGTAATTTCATGACGTATCATAGGCGTGCGGTCATTTATTTAGAACGATAATAATAATGTTTTTATATCACAATAAATGGATTTTACTATGTTATTATTTTTTTGATTTGGGATAAAAAATACTTATATTGGGAGTTTAATTTATGTTGACTAAAAGTTAAGAAATGGGAAAATTACAGAAGTCCAACGTTTCACATAGGCAAATATTTACATAGCAGATAGGTATATAAAAAGACTTACATTATAGGTATTTATATATCATCCTCGTCTTCGGAGCTGTCGCTAGAGTCATCTTGTAGAGGAATTACAACGAAATTTACAGGAGGCAAAACACAATATTCATTTTCTTTTTCAATAATATTCCTAGAACACTGCTTCCATAGGTCTGTGGCAGCAATATGAGATACTGCATCTCTTATTGTGGCCAATAGCGATTCACTTAATTGAGGGGTCTGATTATGTTTTCTTACTTTTTTTTAAAGCAGCCCAGACCAACTCAATCGGGTTAAAAATGCAGTAATAGGGAGGTAGACGTAATACTTCATGGCCATTTTGCTGAAGCAGATTGTCAACAACATACTCTTTTTCAAATTTTTGTCTTTTAATAAGATCCAATAATATGGCTTTGGTTGATTTTTGTGGTATTTCCATTCCCTTATCCTTCATAAAATCAATAATGTCTTGTTTTTTTGTGCCTGTATTCGGAATTTTGTTTTTCTGTCGGGAATGGTATGGCGCATTGTCCATAATAATCACTGAATTTGGGGAAATGTTTGGTATTAACTGCTGCTCTACCCACTTTTCAAATAAGTCGGAGGTCATGTCCTCATGATAGTCGGCACATGATTCTTTGATATTTTTGGCAGATAACAGCAAGGCATTAGGTATAAATCCATTTTCACTGCCAGCATGGAGAATAATGATTCGTTTTCCACGGTTGCATGGTGCATTTAAAATGCACTTGTTGCTGTCGTCAACCCAGCCGTACTGCACAACATCATGGGTATCGTACCACGTTTCATCCAGGTAAATCAGATTTCTTTTCTGCTCTCTATAGATTTTAACTTTGTGCAAAAATTCTTTTCGCAATTCAACGATTCGAGACGACTCCATAATCACCATTCTTTTATCTAATTTTTTGTATTGAAAACCACACAGTTTTACAATACAGTGCAGTGAGTCTAAGCATTTGTAATTATAAAAATCTTCAGGATAATCTTTTAATTTATCCCGTATCATTTCCAACGTGGGCACCAAATTTTCTTTATAAAATCCGTATATTATACGACGAATATCTTCCTGAAAACCCACGTCTATTCTTTTTAATTTTTGCCCTATGCGCTTTCTGTGGAAGGAATGGTTGACTACATCTCCCCTTTTTATAACCCGATAAATGGTAGACCGACTGATTTTTGTCAGGATACAAATTCTGTTTAAAATTTGATTTTGCGAGGAATCTGGATTTTCGTTTTTCAGACAATCATACATATTTAGGATTACTCTTTGGGTCTGTTCCTCTAAATCTTTATGAAAGAATTCTGCCTGCACAGGTTCATCAACCATCTCCTCGTGGCTTGGAGCATTTTCCCAAGGTCTCCAAAGAGCCATATTTAGGACACACAAGAACAATCAACACAACAATTAAATCAACAAGTAAACTGAGTATTAAAAAGTCAAAAACACACAAACTAATAAAATCTATGAAAAAACACGGACAGACTAAAGAAAACACGTTTATTCACCGCTACACGGCACTGGCTAAACTGTTTCAATTTTCAGTAGCCACCTGCACTTGTTCGGAGCTCTGAAATACACGCTTTCTCATTGGCTATGTCCACGCATAGGCGTGCTTTACTCCACGTGGACCGGTGAAACTGCCTTTGATCTTATACGGGGGATATTTGCTGCGAAATTTGGCGATTTTTGCAGCAACAGAGCGTGTTAAATATAGATATATAAAACGCACCCGGTATTTCACAGTGTTTCAAGTGACTTCAGATAAAGTATACACTTATTTTCGTTTCCATTGAACGAAACCTGTCGTAAAAGATGGCTCAATGCAATCCCTCGTAGTGATTTAGTGGTTACAAAATACACCCGAGTACGTAATTTGCACTTTGCTGAGGACAGTATCATTTGGGAATCCACCTTCCATGACGAAAAGACAGATAGGACCATTACTGTACCCCTTAAGTATTCAAAATTAAAGGCAAATGTAACTCCAAGTATCTTTGCAAATTGTCCAAAATAAGTTTCGAAGGACATATCAAGCAGAAGAAGCCGAGCTGAGAAATTGAGGGACAAGGAACAAGATCAACTACTTAAAGCACTGCAAACTAGCATTGATGATTATTCCTCCTATCAAAAATCAACTTGTTTTCAAAATTATTCAGACTTTCTCACAGCTTTTAGTTCATGGCAATGTCCATATGGTGGCATAAAATTGTTCAGGATAAAGTTACTTTGTTTAAGTTAGAATATAAACCAGCACCCATCATAACTCACTCTGTAATTGTTGATAAAGATCTCAATGTAAAAACGTATATGTACTCCCAAGAATTGTTAATCAACTCAGGTAATATTAAAACTCCATTTTTATTATCTAATATACACCACTTGGATGATGTTCTGCATGACCTTTCTGAGAATGCAGATGCGTCGAGGGAATATTCAGGTAAAGACTAGTTCAGGTCACTATCAACCATGCTTACAATATTTTAAATAGCACAGAACTATTCGCCGATGAAGAGACCCACACTGTCATTCCATTTATTTGTGACCAACTAAATCTTGCTATTAGTCAGAAGAACAGACACAGTTACTCATCAGAAACAACAGTCAATATGTGATGGTCGATCCAGTTCCCGATGAGAGATATAACTTTTTAGGCTATGCAAAAACCTTTTCAGATTTTTAAAACCTGGTGAGGAGTACATGATTTTACTGATGGATGAAATACACATTCAGCCATATTTAGATTTCAAATATTGTTGGAACGTCAATTAATAATACTTCATTAGCTACAACAGCCTATGTGTTTATGATTTCAAGCTTCTACTCCAATTTCAAAGAAGTTGTTCAAATCTGTCCTGTTTCTAAAATTGATCATAATCTATTATACAATATGACAAAAAAAACTTATTATTGGATTAGAAGAAACTGGTTATAAAATTTTTTGTGTTGTAAGTGATAATAATGCACTGAATAGTAAAGCGATGGCACATTTTCCTCCAGATAATAAAACAAGTCATTGTTTGGGGAGACCCTAATGTATGTACAGAAATGCATAACTCCTATAATAAAAATAGTCGTACTACAGCTGGCGCTGATTATCCAGAAACTTCCGCAATAGTTTATGTAAACATAATCGTTCACACTTTTGTAGCCTCGGATGCTGATAAAGCATGCGTGTAAATCTAACGAATTTTACTGGTATGTGTACAGAAAGGAAACATCATTCAACCGCAAATCACTTGTACACCAACACGCTATGCATTTATGCCGACGACGATAGATTTATAATCTAGGACGTTAATCTGCCGTTTGCTCGTAAAATCCGGTACGTATGTATAACTTGCTCAGTGTTTTCTTGGAGCACTCATATTTTTACATCTGTTCATGGTCTGATAATATTAATAGAAGATTTTTAGTATAAAACGGTTTCCCACATGGCGCTATTCCAGAACACAGGATTTCACAAAAATTTTATCCATAATATAATCAATCTGCCTACTATTAATTCATCAATACAGGGTGTTTCAGTTTATAGTTGCATAACTTTAAGATACGATAGAACTTTTAAAATGAATGCATAAAGTCTATATAAACATGGGTCGAAAATAGCGTGGCTTCCGAAATACAGGGTGTTCAAATTTACTTTCTAAAATAGTTTTTTTTTTGAATATTTCGAACAATATTTGATGTATAACAGTGAAAATTGGTATATAAGGGTTTTTTGGTACGACAAAACGAACCATGGGCATAGTTTTACCGCTAGAGGGCGCTCTCTACTGTACCTCTGGTGTATTAAAATGACCGAAATTTTTTTCTTAATGTAATTTTTTGCTTTTTGAATAAAAAAACTGATTCTTTGCACTTTTCAACATAAAAAAGTTCTCTTGTGAATTTTCGTTCTAGTTAGCAGTTTTTGAGATATTACGATTTTTAAGGTTCGATGCATTTTTAATTATTCATGATAAAATAACGTTAAAAAGTCAGTATCTCGATAATTTTTAGAAGCAGGCTGTGCCTGCAAATACTTTTGAAATTGAAAGCAGAATAAGGTTAAGCGTCAATTAGTTGACAGTTAGTTTTGTTGTCTGTTGAAACCTGAAACGTTTTTTTGAAATTGTGAATGCACGAAATTTAGTTTCTGTTACCTGTTTTTTTTTTGTAAGTTTTATAAAAATGCCATTTTTATTCTCCAATCAAGAGTTAGCGGATATTCATTTTGTGTATGTCTTTGTAAATGGAAACGCAGCAGAAGCAGCCAGAAAATACGCACGAAGATTTCCAAACAGACGACATCCAACTCGCTCAGTATTTGTAAGAGTGCATCGCCAAATAATTGAAAATGGTTTTGGAAATCTCCAAAGGGATCAAAACATAAATGTTCGTCAGCGCAGATTTACCCGTATGATTCTACGTGAGTTTGATAGAGATCCGACCACAAGTGTTAGGAGAGTTTCTGGTGCCTTGGGAATTTCAGCAAGCCATGTTCACCGTGTTCTTAGGAATGACCATAGAAGTCCTTAGCATTTGTAACCTGTGCAAGGACTACAGCCAGGGGACGGAGAACGAAGAATCACATTTTGTAAGTGGATTCTTGATAGAACTGATAATAATAGGGAGTTTTTAAGTAACGTTTTATGGACCGATAAGTCATGCTTCACTAGACGTGGAGTGGTAAATTTTCATAATGAACATATTTGGTCGCATGAAAATCCGCATGCAGTTTGGGAAAGAAATTTTCAGCATGAATTTAGTGTGAATGTGTGGATTGGTATCTACCGTAATCGACTATTTGGACCCTACCTTTTGCCTGTAAGGTTAAATGCTACGACCTTCTTGGAATTTTTAAAAGCTGAACATGCAAATATGTGGGATGATGTTATGTTAGATTTAAGAAGATTGGCCTGGTTCCAGCTTGATTGTTGTCCAGCTCATTATGGGGGAATAGTTAGAAACTGGCTGGACGAAAATTATCCACAAAGATGGATCGGCCGGCTAGGACCAGTCGCCTGGCCTCCACGATCCCCTGACCTAAACCCATTAGATTTCTTTGTGTGGGGATTTCTAAAAGAAAAAGTTTACCAGGCTCCCGTCACCACAAGAGATATGCTAATAGACAGAATCAGGAATGCATGTGATGAAATAAGGCCTTATTTAAATAATGCTATACCACGTTCGATCATTCGTAGATGTGAATTGTGTATTGAACAATTGGGTTTACATTTCGAGCAACTACTTTATATTTTGTATGTTTGTCCTAACTATCCAATAGCATTTTAGTTGTAAATAATAAATTTAATTTGTTAAAAATATTGGAAAATTAAACAAATTAATATTCTGTTTTTTTGTATTTATTTGGAGTTACGAATTACTGCTGTGTTTAAAAACACAATCTAAACGATCATCTTAATTACTTGTAATGCCCAAATCGAAAATGTAAAAAAAAATTATTATTTTTAATTATTTTCCCATAAATAATTAAAAATGCATCGAACCTTAAAAATCGAAATATCTCAAAAACGGCTAACTAGAACGAAAACTCACAGGAGAGCTGTTTTATGCAGAAAAGTACGAAGAATAATTTTTTTTATTCAAAAAGCAAAAAATTGCACTAAGAAAATTTTTTCGGTCATTTCAATACACTACAGGTTACGTAGAGAGCGCCCTCTAGCGGCTACATTAAAGCTATGCCCATGGTTCGTTTTGTCGTACAAAAAAACCCTTGTATACCAATTTTCACTGTTATACATCAAATATTGTTCGAAATATTTAAAAAAAACTATTTTAAAAAGTAAATTTCAACACCCTGTATTTCGGAAGCCACGCATTTTTCGACCCATGTTTATATAGACTTTATGCATTGATTTTAAAAGTTCTATCGAATCTTAAAGTTATGCAACAATAAACTGAAACACCCTGTATATCTAGAAAAGCACAGATCAGACTTTCGCTTGACATTTCGTATTCACGCGATTGATTGATGAACACGAATCATAATCAAGACTATTTTGTTAATTTTAAAAAAAGAGAGAACAGACCGCTAAATTCTTTCATACAGGGTGTTCAACTTCGCACCACAATTTTATCGAAAACCACTGATTAAAAGAAAAAAACCCCGAGACACGTCAAAAGATTTGTCAAGGAGGACAACTTTTTAACCAAAAACTGCTTCAAAACACAAACATTTTAAATGACGAGGGGTATCGTATCGAGCAATAGCTTGTTTAAAAGGTCTTTCGAACTCCTTTACTCTTCCGTTTGTTTTTTTCGATTTTCAAATTTTGTAAGAAGGCGAGAATGTTTGCGTCCAATCGTATCCTATTGTTCCGCCGTTATACGCTTCACTAAACATGGTGCCAACACCGCCGTGAGTTGCAAAACAATACACCACCAGGGCCGCATACGCCGCGAGCCGGAGCGGGCGGTATAGCGCGGCCCCCTGTCGAGGTAATGGCGCCCCTCGGGCCGCTCGAGCCCTACGGGGGGCCCAGCAGACTCCTCGCCGGTCCCGGCTGTCACGCCTTTGCCGCGATGACGCTGCTCGATATGCTGAGCGTATGTACGGCAATTGAAAGGGGCCAACAAGGCATGTCGCCGGGTTCTGACGGTGACCTTCAGAAGGACGATACGACTACAGTATATTCAGATAAGAGATAGACCGGACATAAACAAGACCACGTGATCATCGAACGCTGTAACATTCGGCAGGGACGTATTAAGAGTCAGGCAGTACATAGTTTAGATAGTAGATGCTGCTTTGCGTAACTGTAACATAACATAACACAATTCGATGTGTATACGATTGGTGATGGATATAGGACCATGTGGGGGTGGGGTAAGAAATATATAATGATGTAAATATACATAAGCGTTTCAAAATTTTCGCTTCGATTTCCAGCTTCGGATGCCGCCTGATGTTTGGTGAAATACAGTCGAATATAATCTCAAAATGGCGTTTAAATTAGCCTAAATTAAAAATAATCGTATATCTCTTACAATTGCTTTTAGAATATTGATTAGTATATTTTTTTATTTCTAGGTAAATATGTAACCAAATTAAAACGTTCAAAACGTAAAAAAATGTGCATGGTTGAACATTGTCAGAAAGTAGATTCTTGAATAGGTTTTGCCAAAATGGGTTCAAAAATGTCAATAATTAATTAAAAAATACAGTAGCTTTATAATTACTTATAACTTACCGAATTTGATGAACGACATCTTTTATTGGAAAGATGAGCTTGATGAGCTTTCATCATCGCTACTGCCTGAAGCACCAACGTCAATAATGAATGGCTCGACTTGTTCCTCTAAAATATTGTCCAGTTCCCACATTCTCTTTTCAACTTTGTCTTTCACGTGCTTAATAGTTTTCCCATTTTTGCGCTGTTATTAATTCTAGTGCTTCTTTGAAAAGTTTTTTGAGGTCACAAAATTTAAAAGTTGTATTGTGCTTAGCTATATAATTTTTAACCTCTGCCCATATGAGCTCAATGGGATTGAGCTCGCAATGGTATGGAGGTAAACGGAGCACAGTTTTATTTTGACTTGCTGCCATTTCGTCAATGGCGTATTTTTGATATTCCGCCTTGTGATCCTTGACAATTCTTAATAATTGTACTTTCAGCATTGCTTCTTCAAAGTTGATATTTTTCGAGCGGAGCCAATTTTGAACATCAACTTTCCTTGAAGCCGTTGTTGGGACTTTCTCCATTCTTCGAGAATGATAAGGCGCATTATCCAACACAATTACTGCGTTTTCCTCTAAGTTCGGTAAAATTTTTGAAAACCACTGTTCAAACGATTCGCCATTCATTTCCTCGTGGTAATCTCCAGTTTTCTTAGACTCAAAGCACCACAGACCGTCAACAACAAATCCATCCTCACCGCCAATATGGCAGATAATGAGCCTTTTCCCTTTACCTGGAAATCGAAGTACTAACTGGTGTAGATTTATTTCAATAAGCGAACCTTTTTCAAATGTTTTCATCACATTCAGCGAAAAAACATTGAGACATGAGTATCAGATTGCTATAATCGGGATTATTTAGTCATATTGAAAGAAAGAATATTGAACGTCGTATGATTACTCAGCGCTTCACAATTTAATTTAAAGTTATAAAGCTTTAAAAAATGAATGGCCGGGAACCTGAGATACGCGCAAATATTAATATTAACAAATTATAACTTTATAAAGCTTAAAGTATGAATTAAAATGATTAGATATATTAGGAACGGTACACAATATAAAGCTTAGTAACTTTTTTTAAGTTTATAATATTCGACATATTTTAAGATTATATGTATATTAAAAAATTATTGAAATATCGAAAACACATAAAAACATGGCTTAAAAAAGTTCTAACAAATGAAAATGACAATAAAACATCCACGCATTTTATCGAAAGTTATAAAAGTTTTGTTACTTGTAATATGTTTTATCTGCCCCCTGGAATTAATGTTTAGAACCTTGTTCCCAAGGTTTGAAAAACATCCGATTGTTGTCTATTACTCGTATTTACCTGCTGGATTTTTTAATCCGGTCGACAGTCCATCTAGAAAGGCCCTCCTGGATGAAGTTACAGAATCATCAACCCATACTTTACTTGTAGTGTGTCCTGCGTTTACCCACGTTTCACCAAAGTAATAAATCTTCCTGTTTTGATTTCTATATTTCCCAATTTTTGTTAAATAATCCCTCCTCCATAGCACAATTTCTTCTCTATCCAGGAGTAAACTATTACGACCCCGTTTTTTCCATTTGAAATTTAAATGCTTCAGTAACGCATGGAAAGTTGATCGTTTGAAATTTGGCAACGTTGTATCTCCATTTACCTCCTGCAGTACTTTATCTACAGTAGGTATTTCATTCCTAAAGAAGAATTCATGCACTTTCCTCCTAATCGCATGCTTATCAGCTTCATCCAATGATTTAACAATACTTTTGCGATGTTTACTGGTCATTGGCTCAGAAAAGGTGTGATTTTTTTGTATTGTCTTAACACATTAAACACTGATGCGCGACACACCCCAACTTTGTGAGAAACCTTCACAACAATTTCTTTGATGGTTGATGCCTCGTTCTCCTCGCGCTCGATCTTATATATATTCAAAATGACCTCTTTCATTTCTGCACTCAGGTGTCTTTTTTAGAGCGTTTCCTAGGTGGACTACAGGAGTTTACAACTTCATCGGCAGTATCTGTACTACTGGGCATTTTGCGCAAGCAGTTGATAACAATAACAATCAATAACAAGGTATAACAATAACAACGACAAACTCAACAACTTAATAAGATAACAAACGAAAACGTCCAAAGAAATATCAAATTGCAATGATGCACACGACATACGTAACACGTCTGAACCTGAATGTGACTCTGCCTTGATACGACTGCTCTGCCGCTCGGCATAGGCATTTAATTGCGAATTGACCAATGAGGGCTCCTGTTTTACGTCGAGACGGCGGCGTTAGCGTGAAAATCACCCGAACCTTTTGTTTACATCCGGTCTATCTCTTATCTGAATATACTGTAGATGATCGGCAATTATTTTGTTGATTCTACCGATATGCGTCTGCGAACTCTAGGCAGGATAATGCAATGAAACAAATGGAACCAACACAGGAAAATCACTAAATATTAACATGTTCATATTGTTCCGATCCTGATATGTCAAAAAGTCCTTTACAAAAAAATTACGGCTCGGAAGGCCTTCAAAATTTTATCAGCGTATACTTCTATGATAGCAAATATGTTTACAAGCGTTTATCAAAGTTGAATCAAGAATTCTAGGTGTGACATCGTGTCGGGAAAAAATTATTTGATAGTTCCTCTCGCATTTTATTATTCAGTATGTATACTAAGTGACATATAAATCCGAACACCCAGTTTAAATGGTTTTATTTTAATAAAATTTTGTATAAGTACTTAATGAAGCACCCTGATGTGCTACGCATTCTCCAACGCGCCTAAACTCTGGGCGCTGAAGAAAGACATTAGACGTAAACAGTGATCAGCACGTGAACAGATCCCTCGAAAGCATCCACGGATATACTCCAGTCACTTTAGGTCTAAACATCCTCGGCAGTGTATTTCTAGTGAATCCACAGACCCTTTTTCGTGTCATCTTGAGACTAGAAAAAGGATGACTGTTAAAATAAGTTACCTTGATCTTTCATGAGCTCCCAGTACAAAACATCATCGATATATTTTTGATGTAGGAACAACAAATTGGTTTAGAAAACATCCACTTTGAACTTAAATTGACTGGAGTAACATCGATCTACAGACAAATTCAAGGTCACTAGCAGTCGTCGGCGCTCTACGAATCTGCACAGGTTTGGACTTGTAAACGTGATTGTAGATGACACGGCAGGCATCTAACAGTTAATTCACGCACAGGATTGCATTGCATACGCATTACGCATTCAGTAGCGTATACTCGTTTTCGCGAGTGGAACGTTTTGTTTATATATTGCCTAAGATACGATGTCTGACACAGATACAGCCGACGAAGTGGTTGACATCAGCGCAACCCCACCCAAAAAAAGGGCTAAGAAGCTACATTTAAGTGCAAATGAAAAACAAATAATATTAAATATATACAAAAACCAAATTCAAGAAAAACCCGATTTGGTCGTGGACGAAGTTATATGTAAGGTAGCACATATTTCTGGAGTATGTCGGTCCAGTGTTTATAGGATCATTAAGGAATATAGGAGCACTCACTCACTTTCTGAGCCAAAACCGTATCCTGCAAGAAAAAGGATAACGGACGGAGTAGATGACTTTGACAGAACTGCCATCAGGAGGAAAGTGCATAATTTTTTCTTCCGAAATGAGATACCTACAGTAGATAAGATATTAAGATTAGTTAATGCTGATGAGGATCTTCCATCATTTAAAAGAACCACATTCCGAAAACTTTTGAAGGAACTTAATTTTCGATTCTTGAAACGGGGAAGAAACAGTATGTTAATAGAGAAAGAAGAAATTGTTGTGTGGAGAAGGGAATACCTTAGGAAGATTCGGAAGTTTCGCGATGAAAAAAGAAAAATTTACTATTTGGACGAAGCGTGGGTGAATGCTGGACATACTCAAGCGAAAGTTTGGGTCGACAAATCAGTAACATCATCAAGGCAGGCTTTTCTAGACGGTCTTTCGGCTGGATTGAAAAATCCTGCAGGTAAGCTCCTTCATCTATCCGGCAATTTAATTTTGATAAATTCGGGCAAATAATATGCTGTGATAGCAGATAATGTGTGATATTCTCCAAAAATGGTGCATTCGCAGTGTAGTCATTAGGAAAAAAACTTCGACCCTCTTTTAAGCGTTATTTTGAAATTTATTATCATTTTGGGTGCAGTCAATTTGCTTTGAATGGGTTTTGAGAAGTTGCAAACTTCAATTTTCTACGTTTTTCAGTTTTTGATCAGCATTCCGTGACTCTTAAATTCAGCTAAATGAACTCAATTGCCTCATTCCTTCAAATTTAATCAATCCATAGTGTAAGGAATAATTTATTTCCAGGAAAAGGCAAACGGCTGATCATTTGTCACGTAGGTAGTGAAGACGGCTTTGTTCCCGAAGCACTGTGGGCCTTTGAATCAAAAAAGACAGGGGACTATCATGAGGAGATGGACGGCAATTCCTTTGAAAATTGGTTCTCCAAAATGTTACTAAAGCTGGAGAATAACGCTGTTATTGTACTGGATAATGCCCCGTACCATTCTAGAAAAATAGAAAAAATGCCCACAATGGAAACTAAAAAAGCAAACATACAACAATGGCTGGCCTCAAAACAGATCGATTTTGATGAAACAATGGTCAAGGGTGAATTGATAAGTATAGTCAATAGACATAAATACAAATACGATTTTAAAATGATCGACGAAATGGCCAAAAAACAAAATAAAACTGTCTTGAGACTGCCACCCTACCATTGTGAGCTGAACCCTATTGAGCTGATTTGGGCCAACATAAAGCAATACGTGGCGTCGAATAATAATACTTATAAATTTTCTGATGTTAAAAATCTCTTTCACATCGCATTCAATAGAGTTACGGCAGAGGAATGGAAAAACTGTATCCGCCACGTTCGGGAGAAGGTTGAGGTCAAAATGTGGGATTTGGACAATGTCATCGATACCCAAATTGAACCTCTAATAATTCATTTAAACGATTCAGAAGATTCAAGTTCCTCTTCTGAATGAGTGCGCGCAGCTTACTTACTAATAACTAAAAAGTGTAGTTAACTCATTTGTGAATCTCTAACTGAAATTTACTGTAAAAGATAATAATTATCTTGTATGAAATTTTTGATGACTACCCATAATATCTTGATGCGGTCCTGTAATGTCTCCTGCGCCTAAACACTCACTCACGAGCAATATGCGTGTATTTGTTTGGGTTTAGCTTCTTTCTTCAGCGCCTAGAGTATAGGCATGTTTCTGATCAGGTGGTTAATGTCCTCCTGTGGTATCTCATTCCAGGCAGTTATTTATGTATATGCTATACCGAATTATGTATACAGGTTGGTGTATTAATAAAACAAGTTAAAAAAGAAATACAGCTCAATATTAATTTGTCTATATAGCTTTGTCCGTTAGTGTAAGTTTCCGCAAAACTACTTGTCTTTTTTCCTATGCACTATCCGTTGCATTTTACGGAAAAAACAAAGATATTCAATAGGTATGTCGATCCACATACAAGCCTGGCGTAACACGCCTCGGGTCGCCATCTCGACGAACGAAACGATGACATGCGAAAACTCGACCAAAATAGACCCAGCTCTGTGAGATGGACAGCTAATCTAAGGCGTTATTTTTTGTATTACGTGCCGTGAAATTAGGAAGGCGCAGTGTTCGGCCGTAGATTCGGCCATCGCCAAGTCATCATCATTGTTTGCCTCGAGATTGGACGGTAGGCGTGTAGGTATCTCTGGAATGGACCAGACATTGTTAGAGATAAGGCAAAAAACACCGGCAAACAATCGATTTTTCTCGCTGGATCGATCACGTTTTTCGGTATGAAAGATATTCGTGGGTATGTGAATGCAGCGTGTTGGAATACGAGTCGTTTGACGACAAATTTGGAGTCGCACACCTCATTTTTATGATGAACTAAGCAGGTCCTTTCAAAACATAATTTTATCATTATAGGTGGATTTACGTGATATTTATGTAATACTTTTATTTAGGATTCTATACTAAGTGACATATAAATCCGAACACCCAGTTTAAATGGTTTCATTTTAATAAAAGTTGGTGAATGTATTTATCTTACTGTAAATAACAAATGAAAAAATTTTCAGCCTTATCAGTTGGACATTCCGGTTTTTATACTGCTTTTTTTTAATTCACTAACGCTCTAAAAATGAATATTTCAGCCGCAGTAAAGAATCAACGTTGGCGGATTTTGGTTCTTGACATCCTTTACGATCGGTTACGATGCCTAGAGTACGGAGACCTGTACGATTTCGTCAACTTAGTGAGTTTGATAGGGGCCGTATAGTGGGACTTCGGGAAGCTGGACTTTCTTTTCGGGCAATTGCAGTTAGAGTGCAAAGAAGTGTAGACACTGTGGTTAGTTGTTGTCAGGCATGGCTTCGAGAAGGCCGTACGCAAAGAGCAAGGGGCACTGGTCGCCGCCGTAGAACAACATACCGTGAAGATCGCCGCCTAAGACTATTGGCCTTAAGGGACCGTTTCTCCACTACCAGGTCCATTGCAAATGAATGGTTTGCAGAACACGGAAGACCTATTGGCATCCGAAGTGTTTGCCGACGAATGAGAAGTTTTGGCTTGTTTTCATACCGGCCACACTGGGTCCTCCCTTTAACTCGAGAACACCGACGTAATCGCCTTGAGTGGTACAGACAACGGTCACTCTGGGATCAGGAATGGAACAGTATTGTCTTTAGTGACGAGTCTCGATCTTGTTTAGGCATGCACGATGGTCGTGCCAGGGTTAGAAGGCGACGTGGTGAAAGGAGGAATACACAGTTTTTTGTTGAAAGACATGTTCATCACACTATTGGAGTTATGGTTTGGGGTGCTATACGTAGCTTATGGTTCCAGGTCACCTTTAATCTTCATCAGAGGTAACATGAACGCGCAGCGTTATATCCACGAAGTTTTAGAATCCCATATTTTACCCTATCTTGAGACCCTGGCAGATCCAACTTTCCAACAAGATAATGCCCGACCACATATTGCAAGAGTCACAATAGACTTCTTTCAACATAATGATGTCACATTGTTACCATGGCCACCAAGATCTTTCGACTTATCCCCAATTGAGCACGTGTGGGATATAATGGGTAGGAGATTGCTCAATTTGCAAAGACCTCCTCAGACTCTAGAAGCAGTTCGAGAGGAGTTGGTGGTTGCCTGGAATGAGATACCACAGGAGGACATTGACCACCTGATCAGAAGCATGTCTATGCGCGTTGGAGAATGCGTAGCACATCAGGGTGCATTCACACATTATTAAAGGTCAAAGGGCTTTAAAGCAGTGCAATCATTTTGAAATTTTTATCATTTACTTATTATGCTTCATTAAGTACTTATACAAAATTTTATCAAAATAAAACTATTTAAACTGGGTATTCGGATTTATATGACACTTAGTATATAAACAAACAATCGACAATATTAAATTAAAACATGAATTTCATTAAAAAATCGAACACATTTTTAAATCTAGACTAGATTATATGTGATTTCTTAATATTCAATAAGCTGGTGATGTTTCAATGACAAGCTGTCATCTCATACTTTGACAGTATTTTGTTTTCAACAATTCATAGCTATTGCTTGCTAAAATTTGTTGATTGGAACTCATTCGCTGTATTTGACGGACTGTTACCCTATAGGTGGAGAATAACGGACTGTTGATTTGACAATCTTGGCGAAATCCACCCGTAGGTAACTATTTCTTGGGTGGTAGCCCATTTTAACAAAATGCTAGTTGGGCGGCATAAACATTGGTTAGCAACATGCTGCCTGGAAACTGAGAAATGAGAAACACAAAATTCTCTTAAGGAGTTAACGCAAAAAGTTCTCCTATATTATGCGGCTATAGTCAACGCCAAACAAAGTGGCGTGCACGTCATCACGATAAAAATTCCCCGACCTAATGCCTAGGTTTCTATCACAAACAATTGCTCTATTGAAGTTTCATATTAATGTGATATATAAATTGTAAAATGGTCATTACTCTCTTATTATGGTTAATAGTCATATAAACATTGTTATTAAAATATCACATAAGTTGCTTTCTGATAAATTTAGACGCATTATGCGAAATAAAATGTTTTGCAAACGCTCCAATCACTTATTGACATGTAAACGCACTAAACCGATTTCGCAGCGTTGACACATTGTCACCTTGAAACTTATTTAAACTGGGAACTGACATTTGTATTAATTTTGGCACTGAATCAATTTGTGGCATTTCAAATCTTTATAAATCCTTTGGCCCCGCATACTGTAAATCAACAACTGTTTGTTTCAAACAAAATTATTCATTTTACGAGTAGATAAAGGCAATTTTGGTATATAAAGATGCCCAAACAGTTAAATAGTCGGTGTAAGGAACTCGTGGCCTAGTTAATGCACTACTTTGAGCAAGAAAGGGACAACAACGGGCCTTTGTTGTCTTTAAATGCTGTTCAAGAGGTAGGTTACTAATAATTATATGCAATGTATATTAATAATAGTGAAATTTTATTTCATTTTTTGTAGCGTGTTGCTGCTGCTTTAAAAATTAGTTTAAGGACAGTTAGTCGTATTTCCGACGGTATGAAAAGTGATGCAAATTTAGAATCGCCCAAGAAAAAGCGGAGTTATATTAAACGTGTAACCAACACAGCGACATTGGATACAAGTGCCATTCGAGAAGTGATCTATAATATGTATCACAAAAGTAAGATCTTATTATAATAACTTATCAGAAATTTGCATTAATTTGTTAACTAAATTATAATGTCATATTACACATGGTTTCAGAAGAACAAGTTACGATAGAAACTTTATGGTCTCGATTAAGAGATAGGGCATTATTTGATGGTAGTGCCACGTCTTTAAGGCGGTTGCTTAGAGATCTTGGATTTAAGTGGCTTAAGGACAATCCGCGACGAGGGCTCATGGAACTACCAAGTATAGCTTTGAAAAGGGTGGAATTTCTAAGGCAATACAATCAAGCCAAGGTTGAGGCCTTATACCAGTTTGTCTTCCTCGATGAAACTTGGATATTTCAAAATGGGACCATAGGTCGCTCTTGGCAAAATGGAAACCAAAAAAGCGTGAAAGCTATTAAAACAGATGGTAAAAGGTATGTACTTTTACACAATTTGCACTATAAAATTTAAAACTAATATATTTTAGATACATTATATTACATGCTGGAAATGAAAATGGGTTTATTGAGGGTAGTGAAGCGATATTTTCTTCGAAAACAAAATTGAGCGATTACCATGGAGAGATGAACCAGGACAATTTTTTGAAATGGTTTCAACATCAGTTATTAGAAAAATTGGAGCGTCCATCTATGATTATACTGGATAACGCCCCTTATCACAGCTTGATATTGAACAAAGTGCCCAACAATGCATGGACAAAAAAAAATATCCAAGACTGGTTGACAAATCAAAACATACCATTTTTAAACACAATGTTTAAAACAGAGCTATTGAGTATTGTTGCTCGGTACATAATGCTTCTTAATTATATATATTTTGGTCGACAGTTTATATTTCTTTTGTTTATTCCTATTCTTAAAATAACTGCTTTTTTAGAAACAAACCACCTAAAATATACGTGATTGATGAATTGGCGGAACAACATGGGCACAAAGTTCTTCGTCTGCCTCCTTACCATTGTATATTTAACCCTATTGAGTTAATTTGGGGCATAGCAAAAGGTTACTATAACAGACATATTGGTAGAGATGGTAACAGTGAAAAAGACTGTTTGCATATGTGGAACGAGGCTCTACAAACGGTTACCCCAGACATGTGGAAAAATAGTGTTCGACATACTGAGCAAGAAATTTTTAAATGGTATGAAAGAGAACGAATTTTTGATCGACCAGACATCGAACCTTTAATAATCAACTTTGAGAGTGATGAAGATTCAGATTCAGACAGCGCTGAAGAAAGAAACTCCGACTAACTTTATTGTACAGAAAAAGCTTACACCAGTAGCTTACCTAATTTTAGAATGCATTTTTCTGTATGAATTCTGTAAAATAAATACCATGCATAAAATTTGGAGGACCCCATTTGGATTTTTATTCAGTACCTTTAAGCTATCAATTAAATATGGTAGTTTCATAGTGTCATCTGATCAATAATTGTCATACTTAATGATTATGCAAGTACAGATCTATAATTTTATTATACTATTATTTTTGTTCTCATTTGAAGTTAATTTTGCTTTTAAACCTAGATATGTAAATAATAAATTTTATTATTTTACAAAAAGTTTGGCAACAATGTAAATTTTTCAACACACCCACCTTGATGACGTGCACGCCACTTTGTTTGGCGTTGACTATATATTATGCGGCTATCTACTTTTATTGAGTATAAAACGCCCATTTGTATGGTTTGTAAGGTTTTGTTCCGCTTGTGAAAACTTGGCGGAAAAATAATCGCCGCAAAAAATGTTACCCTTCCAGTGCGGTTCCTCCGTTGCAAATACTTCTTCTGCGTCCCAAACAGATAGCACGTGCCGATCAGGGCTGCCAAGCTAATCACAGCATGCCCACTAACGCTGTTTGTTTGACAACCTGCTATTATGCGGAGCTGCTCGTAAATAGAAGTTACCCAGAAAACGGTAGGAGGGTTTATAAAAATAATGGGGGAGCGCGACTGCCATTCTTCAATCAGGTCTTTTTTAATTTTCTCAGTTGGGGCAGCGACATTTATGAAATTTGAATTTGATTTTTACCTCCCACGTCTACTGGCGAGGAAGTATTGTAGTATAATTTCGGAAATTAGACTTTTTGGGTGTACATCACAAAAAACGTGTTACTGTTTTGGTTATACTTAACCATGGAGAGTACAATAATAATAATAATAATAATAATAATAATAAAATGTCTTTATTAGGCACATTATATACACTACAACATAATGTGACCTCTACGTAGGCGAAGTCTAGCTCTTGGCTACTCTACTTAACCTACCCAAATACTAAATTGAAAGACTCAATCAAAGGAAACTTTGACAAGCAAAAGACGCTTCAAAACAACGAGCTTGATAGCTTCCTAGCATACATATATACACACATATATTACGTAAAATAAAATAAAATGTAAGAATTAAAAACTAACTTTTCCACAATTACTACAATGACAAATAAATCTGTTTCACATGCTTACGAAATCTGTTTACTGGCCAATCCTTTATATTGTCATCTAATTCGTTATAAATCAGGATAGCATTGTAAGTGTATGAACTACGAAATAAAGTTGTTTTATACATAGGGATCTCTAGTCTTTTTTTGTGTCTGAAATCAATGTCTGAATTATTTCGTCTGAAAACAAATTTCTCATAAAGATACAAGGGGGATCTAGAAGATATGATCTTATGTGTAAACACTGCTATATGGTACTTGCAAGCATTTTCTATACACATCCAACCAAGCTGAAATCTCTTTAAGGAAACATGATCATACTTCTTGAGATTAAATACAAATCGACAACAAGTATTTTGGAGTTTTTGGAGTCTTGCTTTTGTGATAGAATCAAGACAATGATAGAACACAGTGCTACAGTAAAATAAGCTTGGAAATATAATAGCCTCACATAACTTTTTCTAACTTTAAAATTCAAAATAGAGCGATTGACATAAAAACACTTTAACGTTGCATAACATTTTTTTAAGATACTACCCAAGTCTAAATTAAGTACAACAAGGGCCCTAAAACTGAACCCTGAGGGACACCTGCTGTTATATCAATCGGACTAGATATAGTGTTGTCTATCTCTACTACTTGTTTACCATTTGAAAGATATGTTATAAAAAACATTAGAGGTATGTCTGAAAAACCAAAAAACTTCAATTTAGCACATAAAAGCTCATGATCTATTTTATCGAACGCCTTAGAATAATCTAATGATACAAGTGCTGAAGCATCTCCCTTATCAAGCGAAGCAATGATGTCATCTAAAACCCTTGCTAAAGCTGAAGTTGTACTAAAACCACTGCGGAAACCAGATTGACACTTGGGAAAGAAATCATTATTAGAGAAATAATGATAAACCTGATGTTTAATCAATTTCTCAAATATCTTCGATATAACAGGAATCAACGTTATAGGTCTTAAGTCTGAGAGACATTTTGGATTTTTACATTTAGGCAAGGGCTTGACAAGAGATAGTTTCCAAGCATCAGGGAAATACCCAGCCTCCAGGCAACAGTTCAATAAATGCGTCAGGGGTAGTAATACTCGAGGCAAGCAAAGCTTCAGCATTGAGACTGTTATACCATCTGAACCTGCTGCATTAGATTTTAGGGACAGAATAATGTCTAGCACATTTTGTGGGGTAGCAAAACTAAATTCAAACCTAGCACTTTCATTAATTTTGGTACTATTATATTTATCAACTAGATCCTTGCAATTGCCCGAAGGCGTGAAAACGGAAGAAAAATAATTGTTTACTTCATCGGCATTCTTCAACTGTGTAGGTAAAGATCTATCTACATTAGTTTTGAGTTTCAATGAATGTACAGCTTTCCAGAGATGCTTGTTACTATTTAGTTGTTCATTGAAGCTTAGATATGCTGCTTTCTCCCGCCTAATAGCGGAAATGACATCATTTCTTAATTTCTGGTAATATTCGAGACTAGCTGGACTTTTTAAAATCTGATATTTTCTAAAGGCTTTATTTCTCTCGGAGATCTAAAATTTTATGCCACCTGTGAGCCATGGAGCATAAGGCTTAGTAATACGTGTTGAAACAACAGGAGCATGGACATCAAACAAATCCAAAATATGATTAGAAAAAAACGTAGCTTTATCCTCTAAGTTACTGATGTAATATATATCGTCCCATGGGATTTTATACAAATCCACCAAAAACTGATCTTTACAACAGTGTTTAAAGTCTCTATATTTGACAGTCATTTGAAAATTCTTAGGCCGTGTGATGTTGAAGTCACATCTGACTACATTATGATCTGACAAATTCGGAACAGGTACAGAGCTAGTTGAAATTAATGATTCAGCTAAGTTATTTGTTGTACAAATGACATCTATGGAGGTTGCCATGGTTAAAGTTATCCTAGTTGGTTGGGTGATGTGAGATACCATATCGTAGCACGCAATGCAATCTACAAAAGAATGGTCAGTAATTTGATCAACGTTTATATCACCCAGCAAGCATATATTATCATACTGAGGAGACACAAATGAGAGAAAGTTGTCTATATGATCAATAAAACTTGATAATCTTGGAATCAAAGCCAGCAAACAGAGATCTTACATTCAGGTGTCCAACAACAAAATGGTTATAAGTTTTTGTGCAATTATTCATAAGCAATCTGCATTTTCAAATTATCGATCTTCATTTTGTAATAACTGCAATAGGTATCACTTGCAACATGCTTTGTACACCAGTTAGTTTTATATCTATCATTATGAAACTTACAATTAGGACAACAAGAATCATCAGCTTTACAATCTCTAAATTCATGAAAACCTGAGCACTTAGAACAGACAACATCCTTGCTTCGGCAATCTTTCTTACCATGACCAAATTTACAACATTTGTAACAACATAGCAAATATAAATTTTCCCTGACAGTACATCTCACCCAGCCAATAAAAACAAACCCTTTGCTACTAAGTAAAATTGAACACAGAAGGAACCACCTCGATAACAACATTTTTTGTATTTTTAACCTTATAGCAACTAATTATTTTTATATCATCTGAAATGGCATGAGTCGAAGTACTGAAAGCCAGGGAACAAGTAGACGGCTTCGTAAAGCACTGAAGAGGGACGCGAAAGAAATCGTGCTCAACGTGTTCAATTATCTGAACAGAACTATGTCGCAGGGAGATGCACTCGCGCGTTGTGAAAGTATGACAGGCATCCCAGAGTGGACCATTCGCAGGGTGGTGTATGAAAAGAAGAAAACTGGAGCTACTACTGATCCAAAGTTTAATTTGAAGGGACGAAAGGCCGTTAAATTGGATGACGATAGCAAAATGGCGTTAAGGCGAACCGTACATTCATTCTTCTTTAGGAATGAGATACCAACCCTCAAGGCTGTACATGCAGCGATCAAGGAAAATGAAATTATACCCCAAATGAGCGTCGAGGTAATGAGGAAATCCCTGCACGAAATTAATTTTCGTTACGAAACGCGTAATCGGAGGTCAGTATTGATAGAGAGACCTGAAATAGTCGCCTGGCGTCGAAAATACCTACGCAAAATGATTGAATATAGGCGACAAAGCAGAAGAACATATTATTTGGACGAGACATGGGTAAATGCAGGTCACACAGTTAAAAAAACCTGGATAGACAAAAACGTAGTGAGTAACCGACAAGCAAGCATTGAAGGTTTGTCAACAGGTCTTCGTTCGAAAGGTCAAAGATTGATCGTAACTCATATTGGTAGCGATAGTGGCTTTTTAGAAGAGTGTGACTTGATTTTCGTCTCTAAGAAAGGAGGTGATTACCATGACGAAATGAATGCCAGCTGCTTCGAGAGCTGGTTTCAAGGGGTGCTTCAGCGAGTTGAACCCAACTCTGTGATCGTCATGGATAATGCTTCCTACCATAGTTGTCGAGCCGAACGTGTACCGACTACGGGATCTCGAAAAAGTGACATGCAGCAATGGTAGCGCGAAAAAGGAATCCCGTTTGACGATTCATGTGTGAAAGCGGAATTGTATGAAAAAATTGAACAGCACAAACCTGCGAACATTAGTTACGTGACTGATGAGATGGCCCGTCAATGTGGTGTCACTGTGCTGCGGTTACCGCCCTACCACTGTGAACTGAACCCAATAGAGCTCATCTGGGCTCAAGTGAAGGGTTATATTGCGCGCCATAACACAACCTTCAAATTACCAGACGTTAAGGTTTTACTTGAGACTTCCATACAGCTAGTAACGCCCGAAGCTTGGCAGAATGCTATCCGTCATGTTGTGAAGGAAGAAACAAAAATGTGGCAGCTTGACCACCACATCGACACCATCATAGAGCCAGTTATAGTCAATTTCAACGAGGAAAGCGATAGCGACAGTTTATTACTGTCAGATGTAAGTGGAAGCAACGATGAATAAAGGTAATTCCCAAATTTTTGACTTACAATATGTTTCAAACCACTCTTTATTAAGCATGTGACAAATCTAGTTCACCCATGTTAAACATTCATACCCCGCCTATGAACAGCCGACTACTGGTAGTTAAGTGATGTTCACGTGAACATCGATGAGTCATTACAGTTTTAGATAGTTATAGTATAGTATGCCAAGGATGAATAAGGTAGAATTGGTCTAGTGGTGACGAAGAAAAAGATCGCCTAAACGTTTCAGAAGCTACTGATCATCGGAAACTTTTTGATGGTTTTGAAAATTCCCGGTTCAATTTGTTGATGTTGGTATATTTGTACCCCTCCGACCCCAGTAATCCTACGCACCTGACATACTTCACGCATCGCCGTACATATACCTTCAAAACTCGTGCTGCTCAAGGTTGATTCATTTATAGGTACTTTTTTCAGCAACAAAATTATTTTTTCTTGTCAAATCTGTTTTATTAAAGAAAAGAACTATTTTTGACATTTATTATTCAAATATTATTTCTTTCAAATGTCGGCCCTGACTGCGGTTGAGATGGTCCATTCTGAAGTTCCAATTTTCGATGACACGTTGGAGCATTTCGACTGGAATTTGGCGAATGACCTGCGTAATGTTGGCTTCTAATTCCTCAATCGTATTGGGCTTATCAATGTAGACTTTGAACTTAACGTAGCCCCAGAGGAAAAAGTCTAGAGGTGTGATATCAAATGATCTAGGTGGCCAATTTACTGGTCCAAATCGTGAAATTAAGTGTTTATCGAAATGTTCTCGCAATAAAGCCATGGTTGCGCGGACTGTGTGGCAAGTGTCTTATTGGAACCAAATGTCATCGAGATTACGGGCTTCAATTTCAGGCAGCAAATAATCCGTTATCATGGCGCGGTAACGAGCACCATTCACAGTTACGGTCTGACCGGCCTCATTTTTAAAAAAACAGGGACCGATGATTCCACCGACCCATAAACCACACCAAACCGTTGTTTTCGCTGGATGTGATGGCAGCTCTTGAACCACTTCGGGTTGTTTTTCACCCCAAATACGACAGTTTTGTTTATTAACGTGAAAACAAAGATGGCGTCTATGTCAAATTCATGTTTACTTTCCTGCGTCCCTATTGGACAACCCTTTATTTAATTAAAATGAAAGGTGAGTTCATCAGTTCAGGGGTGAAACAGAAAAATATTCACAATCCTATAAGCAAGAATCGAAAAAGGAGTTTCCAGAATGGTTGCAAAGTACTGTGAAAGAGCGACCAGTATGCAGATTGTAGAAGTCGTAATAATAATCATGTTGTGTGCGCGCCCAATACAATAACAGACGTTTCATGACTCAAAGGTCCTTGATCTACTACTGATCTTGGGACGGCATTTACCTTATACCGAATCCGACATTATTTACCGATTCCGTTTTTTTTTTTGCCGGCTCGGCAACGCTGCAGACGTGCGGATCACTTTAAACGCAATTAATATCCCAGACGTGTTATAATAATAGAAATAATAAGAAAGTGTAACGATGTTTAAGCAACAAAGGCACTCTTGTTAAAATAGGGTTTGGTGAGCAGTGTTTCGAGAAATTCGCAAGTTTCTGCATGCAGGTTGTGAGGAACTTAAATCAAAATGCTCAGAAATTTAGTAAAAGACTTTTGACGAAGAAACGATATTTGAGACGTCTTAAGTAACAACGGTTTTCTCGGAAGGCGGAAATTCTTCGTTCAACCAAGCCTCATTTTTCTTTATAAAAAAACTTCTTATCCCTATGACTAGTTTCCATCTAATTTCCACATTTTTCATGAAATTCGTCATATGCTTGTCTAATGTTTCTACATTAATGTTTTTGCGGTGTAAAAATATAACTCGAGCGCTTTTAACAGTTTTGTTTCTGTTCAAATACCACTCGTTAAATAAGTCTATATTTATCATTTTGGTTGGTTTCTGTCGCGCAGTAAGTTCTAAAGAAAAGTTGCAAATATTTGCAGCTAGTTTTTTCTTTATGCGTTAAGGTATCTCAAACGCTCATTTTAAACTAGTTTTTAAAACATGGAAACACCTGCACTTGTTTATCGGAACCCGTCAAACTTGTGAACGGATTTACTAAAAAATATGCCACGCCAGCGCAAAGCGACTGTAAGCATTCCTTTCAAACTCAGTTGTTTTTCCAAACGTCAACTACATCGAACTTAATAAGCCAGAGCCTTCTGTGATTACAGTTACGTCATAGGGCTCGTCTAAATTTTAACAATTTGTGATGAAGAACGATAAAAAATTTTTTTTTGTCTTGAAGTTAAGTAAATGAGAGATGAAATAATGTATGAAAAAAGAAAATGTCGCAAATAGGTAATTTTGGGTTTAAAAAAATATTTTAGCAGAAAAAGTAAACAGAAATATAATATTTATACTTGGTTACTTTTTACGACACGCACTTTACCGTCATTCCAGTACAATTAAGACGGAGGCCAATTTCGCGATAGGACAAAACAACAACTTAATAGGCAATAATTGTACCCCTGTCAAAGTAGCTAACATGGTGATAGTTTGGACGTCTTCGAACTGGAAGCATTTTGTTATGCTTAACACTAGTAAATGCAAGGGCAATAGGTAAAAATATCTCTCGGAAACTGCTTTCTTCGCAAAATCTAAGATATAACATTTTAACAAAGGTAAACAGAAACAAAGATAAAACACTTGTAATGTCACTGAGTATATATCCTTGAATTTCTCAAAAGTTGACTTGTCTTGAGAGTTGAATCCTTTGTCAAAAATTGGTAACTACGTACCAAATTGGGGTCCTAATAGACCTTTAACGTGAAAATGTCTCACAAAACGTATAAATAGCATTGTAAAATTAGTTAGGTTAAAATTGTACGTAAAACTAACTAAATATTATTTTCGGTGCCTTGAAGACGTGTTATATCGTTTTCGGCTAACAAGTTTTCAATACTGAATAAATTAACGCCAATAACCTGGTACGCCTTTAGGTACTGGGAATTTAACTATTCAAATGTTTTACAAGCACATCATGACGTCATATTCGACTAGAAAAAAGTTTCAAAAAAGTCACTGTTACCGCGAATACGAGCCCGTTCCCACTTCAGTTGGCCCACTTCAAAATTTGTACAAAATATGCCTTTATAAACTAAACATGACGAAACTATTTACTTCTAAAACAATTTATTTTCTCAAAAACATTTTAGTCGTAAAAAATACATATTAAAAATCACCTAGATGTATAACTAATAGAAAATCTGAACAAATAAACAACGTGCTAATAAATGCGCTAAGTTAACAAAGCAACAATTGAGAGATTACCATTGGGTAACATCACCTTTATTTTTTATTACGGCTGAAATTCCTTGGGATATCGTGTTAACCAAGTTTTGGCAAAAACTTGGTGTAATACAATCCCATATTTCTTGAAGCTTTTGTCTCAGTTCGGTGATTGTACGAGCAGGATGTTGTCGTAGACCCTTTTTCATCTCGTGCCACAAAGTTTCAATAGGTGACAGATCTGGACTGCTAGAAACCCATTTCAAAAGTGGTACATTATTTTCTTCGATCCATTTTATAGCCTTTTTTGAGGTATGTCACGCTACACCATCTTGCTGAAAGACAAAATCTTGGCCGGATGTCAAACATTCTTCCATCACTGGTAAAAGCGATTCTTCTAAAATTGAAAAATATTTGTTTGTATCCACATTTCCATCAATAAAATGACGTTTTCCTACTCCTTTTGATGACATACTGCCCCAGACCACAATGGATGTTGGAAATTTCACTTTTCTCTTCAGGCAGTCAACATGGAATAGTTCATTTTTTTGCGAATAACTCTACTGCGACTGTCACCAACACAAACTTCGAATCGGGCCTCATCACTCCATTGTATTGTACACCATTGTTGAGGTGTCTATTGTCTATGTTTTTTAGCCCATCTAAGCCGATTTTTCTGTTGCAGTGGAGTTAATAGTGGCTTTTCTTTGGCCTATAAACAAGTTTTGCAACTTTGGGGTTTTTACTTCACTTTTTTTATAAGAAAACTTACCTTGCAAGTGCTAAATCCCAGTTTGTGGGCCTGTCTATGCGTTGTGGACCTCGAAATTTTCCTTCCAACAGCGTCACTCCACAGAGCACGTAATTGTAAATAAATGGCAAGCCTGTTTTTCACGATTATTCTTCTTAATGCTCTTCGGTCGGCAGTTGTGATATTACTTTTTTTCACATATCGTGGCTTAATATTAACTGAACCGGTTACGTTATATCTTCTAATAATATTTCTCACACTGTACCGCGATAAGTCTAACAAAGTTGCAATTTCTGAGTTTGATTTCCCAGAATTAAAAAATTTAATTATCAGTAACCGAATTTTCTCACTAATAACCTTTCCTCTATCCATTTTGAAAACCTCAACTACCCAAAACTATTTTAAACGTATTCTGACAGCTGTGATTAATTAAAACAACTGTCATGGCTTTTATTTTTCACAGCCACCTATGCGTTATAGTTATGTTCCAAATTTGATTAGGGAGTGATAAAGTTGGTGTTTTCTACTATATATTATCAAAATATTCATTGTTCATATTTTAAACCTATAACACCCTGCCAGATTTTTATCATTTGTGTTTGATAAGAAAAAAACTAAGATTTCAATAGTTGGGCCAACTGAAGTGTGAAGGGGCTCGTACACTCGCCCCTTTTCAAGTACGCCGCTGACCCGTTACTTCCTGCCGTGACTTTCTTGATGCGGAAGTCGGATTTGCATGAAATCTCCCTTTCTGGTACAACAAGAAAACGTCTACGGCTCGCGTGCGCTAATAGAAGTCCCGCGTACACCAAAAATTACAGGGCAGCGAACAAGCTGGGGCGCGATTTTCCGAACAGCTTATTTGTCTGTCAGTCCGTCAGTCACCGCGCATCTTTGCCATATCTCGGCAATTACCTCGATGGAAAACGTCTCGGACAAGACGTGACGATGATGAATTGTGGGTGAACGGTGCCGTCGGATGGTACCGTACGATGTGGTGACATCATCTCCTCGATCATCTATTCGGCTCAGACTTGTTTGCAGAATACTCACTCTGCCAATACGCGACATAGTTACAATCGCTAATCGTATATGAAGTCCTCCTGGAATTCCATTTATACACAAAACATTACTGCGTTACTAAGCTCACCATATCCAAAATTCAAAATACGAGGATAATGCGCGCGATCTTCTGTAAAGTGAGTGATTTGGGATAGAAACATTAACGCAAAACATCCACTAAACGCAAAGATATTAACCGTTTCTCAGATACTCGGAGATTTAAGACAGATACAAGAAATGCATGCCGATTGTTGGTCTATCGATTGTTCACGTTTGTTTACCCATTCATTTGATTTGTCCACTCTTTGTATACTAAGTGACATATAAATCCGAACACCCAGTTTAAATGGTTTTATTTTAATAAAATTTTGTATAAGTACTTAATGAAGCATAATAAGTAAATGATAAAAATTTCAGAATGATTGCACTGCTTTAAAGCCCTTTGACCTTTAATAATGCGTGGATGCACCCTGATGTGCTACGCATTCTCCAACGCGCCTAGGCATGCTTCTGATCAGGTGGTCAATATCCTCCTGTGGTATCTCATTCCAGGCAACCACCAACTCCTCTCGAAGTGCTTCTAGAGTCTGAGGAGGACGTTGCAACTTGAGCAATCTCCTACCCATCATATCCCACACGTGCTCAATTGGGGATAAGTCGAGAGATCTTGGTGGCCATGGTAACAATGTGACATCATTATGTTGAAAGAAGTCTATTGTGACTCTTGCAGCATGTCGTCGGGCATTATCTTGTTGGAAAGTTGGATCTGCCAGGGTGTCAAGATAGGGTAAAAGATGGGGTTCTAGAACTTCGTGGATATAACGCTGCGCATTCATGTTACCTCTGATGAAGATTAAAGGTGACCTGGAACCATAAGCTATAGCACCCCAAACCATAACTCCAACAGTGTGATGAACATGTCTTTCAACAAGAAACTGTGGATTCCTACTTTCACCACGTCGCCTTCTAACCCAGGCACGACCATCGTGCATGCCTAAACAAAACCCAGACTCGTCACTAAAGACAATACTGTTCCATTCCTGATCCCAGAGTGACCGTTGTCTGCACCACTTTAAGGCGATTACGTCGGTGTTCTCGAGTTAAAGGGAGGACGCAGTGTGGCCGGTATGAAAACAAGCCAATAATCTTAGGCGGCGATATTCACGGTCTGTTGTTCTACGGCGGCGTCCAGTGCCCCTTGCTCTTTGCGTACGGCCTTCTCGAAGCCATGCCTGACAACACCTAACCACAGTGTCTACGCTTCTTTGCACTCTAACTGCAATTGCCCGAAAAGAAAGTCCAGCTTCCCGAAGTCCCACTATACGGCCCCTATCAAACTCACTAAGTTGACGAAATCGTACATGTCTCCGTACTCTAGGCATCGTAACCGATCGTAAAGGATGTCAAGAACCAAAATCCGCCAACGATGATTCTTTACTGTGGCTGAAATATTCATTTTTAGAGCGTTAGTGAATTAAAAAAAAACAGTATAAAAACCGGAATGTCCAACTGATAAGGCTGAAAATTTTTTCACTTGTTATTTACAGTAAGATAAATACATTCACCAACTTTTATTAAAATAAAACCATTTAAACTGGGTGTTCGGATTTATATGTCACTTAGTATATTTCGCAAGTTAACTTCACGTCAATGCTAAAAAAACGTTTTACTCTATTGTCTTTCTATCGTTAATCGTCGTTTGTCCACCATTTAACCTCATTTGTCAACTTTTCGAATTTGGTGGAATTGGAAACAAAAGATCGTTGACGCTGACTGTATCGCTGAATCCCTGAAGTCGACAATAGGCGAAGTGAATATGACAACATGCATAGTACTTTGTGCGTTTCTTTTAAAGCATCTAGTGAGCTTTGTACAAAACTGCAATGTGTCGTATTTACACGGATATCATCATACCGTTTTATTAACAGCATGTTCTAAAAACATCACTCAACATACCGAAAAAATTACCAATTTTCACGGTCATGGCACCAAACTACGATTTTCACCTTTCATAACTTAATTATATTTGCAAGTAGGCGACTCGCTGCATCTACTCATTTGCATAGCCGACCTCCTGTTAACGATCATTATCGGCTAATAAATTATAATCTTCGCATAATATATTTCTTAGCATGCGCCAAAAGGAACGACTTAATGACCATGTTAATGCTCAAAGAAGTGGATACTACAATAATAAAGGATACTGGCTCTTTAACAATTTACTCAAGAAATACACAGGCCGGAAAGCCAACAAATTAATAATTTCAAACTAATTTTTCTGGATTTTTTTTTTATTATTAAATAAGCTCTAAAAAGGATAGATTTAAATACGAAAGCAGAAATACGTATTGCAAGGGTTACCTAACCTATTTTCTGCTCGAATTCACGTTCTTTCTTTTTGCGGAATTTGCCCATTATTTTACTATTCGTTATATACCTTTTTCCCCAACACATTTTTTCTCTCTCTCTCTCTATATATATATAAAATGATCATGCGAAGAAAGATATATAACAAAAAAATAGGAAAATAATGGGCAAAATCCGCAAAAAGGAGGAAAGTGGATTCGAGCAGAATATAGGATAGGTAACCCGAGCGATACGTGTTTCTGCTGGGTTGGCTTCATCAGGCCCGAAATGAAAGCACATATGAAACTACAAAAGTAGATACACATGCCCATACATCCGAATACGGGTGTAACCTGAGGTAAACGAAGATGGAGAGGAAAAAAAATCGTTTTTCCCCTCTCCATCTTCGTTTCCTCAGTTTACACCCGTATCCGGATGTCTGGGCATGTGTATCTACTTTTGTAGTTTCATAAGTGCATTCAGTTTGGGCCTGATGAAGCCAACCAGCAGAAATACGTATCGCTCGGGTTACCTATCCTATTTTCTGCTCGAATCCACTTTCCTCCTTTTTGCGGATTTTGCCCATTATTTTCCTATTTTTTTGTTATATATCTTTCTTCGCATGATCCTTTTCCCTTTGTAGATCCTTTGGGCTTGAAGTACCAGAGTAAGTGGCTATAATCGGCCGCGTGGTTGTGGTTAGATGTCGCCTTGAAAATTCGAGGTCTTCTAGCCATTTTATACTACAATGTGTGGCATGATGTGACAGCCTCTGAAAGGCTGGCAGATAAAAAAATATGCTAAAAAATTCATTTTCACCCTTAAGGAAATGATTCCCCAAAATCAGTTGTACCTCAAAAAAATACTCTATTATAGAAACAATTCATAGGCTGCGCGGCATGGTGTGAGAAACCTTCTGAAAGGCTGGCAGATAAAAAAATATGCTAAAAAAATTAATTTTCACCCCCAAGGAGATGATTCTCCAAAATCAGTTGTACCTCAAAAAAATACTCTATTATAGAGACAATTGATAGGCTGGGTGGCATGGTGTGAGAAAGCTTCTGAAAGGCTGGCAGATCAAAAATATGCTAAAAAAATTAATTTCCACCCCAAGGAAGTGATTCCCCAAAATCAGTTGTACCTCAAAAAAATACTCTATTATATACAATTTATAGGCTGGGTGGCATGGTGTGAGAAAGCTTCTGAAGGGCTAGCAGATCAAAAATATGCTAAAAAAATTAATTTTCACTCCCAAGGAAATGATCCCCCAAAATCAGTTGTACCTCAAACAAATACTCTATTATAGACAATTAATAGGCTGGGTGGCATGGTGTGCGAAAGCTTATCAGATCAGAAATATGCTAAAAAAATTAGTTTTCACCCCCAAGGAAATAATTCCCCAAAATCAGTTGTCCCTCAAAAAAATACTCTATTATAGAGACAATTTATAGGCTAAGTGGCATGGTGTGAGAAAGCTTCTGAAAGGCGGGCAGATAAAAAATATGCTAAAAAAATTAGTTTTCACCCCCAAGGAAATGATTCCCCAAAATCAGTTGTACCTCAAAAAAATACTCTATTATAGAGACAACTTATAGGCTGGGTGGCATGGTGTGAGAAAGCTTCTGAAAGGCTGGCAAATAAAAAGCCAACCAGCAGAAATACGTATCGCTGGGGTTACCTATCCTATATTCTGCTCTAATCCACTTTCCTTCTTTTTGCGGATTTTGCCCATTATTTTCCAATTTTTTGTTATATATATATATATATATAAATATCTACAATTTCAGTGAATTATGATCCCTAGATATCGTATCTCTGTACAAAAACTGGAATTCAATACAGATAAATACCAAGATTTTCTGCGGTATTTACACATTATAAGGTCATGTCTCAACTAAGTTATATGACTTACCGCCAAAACTCTAGTTCGGTTGACCCATGCCACCATTTACCTGGAACAGAAACGACAGGTCAATAAGTCAACATATTGTCTATTTGCGAATTTCTATGCTCTTCAAACCACTGATTAGCGATGGCTCAAATACTACTGAATTTGTCTCTCAATGACTGATACCGTAAATGTACGAAAACTGAATGCATCTTTATCACCGAACAATACACGCAGTCACCACAATAACTTAACAGAAAAACCTGACCATTTTATCACTTGTTGTTCATGGCAAGATAAGTCTATATGTAAAAAATTCTTGTATTCTAATATATAAATATTCGAGAAGAAATAAACGAAGCCCATAATACAGAATCTTACAAAAAGGACCAAGCTTGGCATTTTATTAGAAACTCGATGATAAGTGACGCCAAACGTTCGTGGATTCAGAAATCGGTTTTCGGCTAACAAATGACGGTCACCTGCATCTAGGTGTACATAGGCCCCCTTGGATCGACGCAGCATGGTGCTTGTAGTTGATGCCGCACCCGCTGAGATCCCTTGTCTGCACTTTGTCTTAAGTCAGCTCCAGGTGAGGCCGACCGACAATCGCGGCCGTGTTGCCACATCATGTGGGGATTCTCTTCACGAACAACATTTATTATCCTAGTAATGACGTGAAGTGATTGATTTTTGAGAAGCATGAGGATCTGCAGCTGCAACGCTGATTTACTCTGCGTTTACAATAATTTCAGACGTAGAAACAAGTTCATAATACACAAGGTGAGTTTTAAAGTTTAAAAGATTATTACTTGGAGAATCAACCGCTCTTTACCAGTTGATAATCGGCATGAATTTGATTTCATAAATGTAAAAATTCTATACAAAGAACCGGATTATCTTAAAAGAAATATCCTTGAAATAATGTTATATTTGCAAATCAAAAAAGACACTACGAATATAAATTATAAAACTGATATAAATAATCTATCAAGTATCTACACAACTTTGATAAAAAGAAATAGCTGTTGCATTATCCCACCCATACAGGTACCACCCACTCAATGTAAAGGGATAATATTCATGTATACAGGGTGTGAATAAAGTATGTACGATAAAATTAACAGACGGTTCTTCGAGTAACATTAAGACAAAAATTCACATAAACATAGATCCGTAAATTCTTTTCGCTTTTTTTGATATGTGGATGACACTTTCGTAATCTGGAGCAGCTACAAGCCTTTGACGAACACCTAAACAAACTGAGACCATCGATAGTGTTTACAAGGGAAGAAGAAAACAACGACAACCTCCCATTCTTGGACGTCAAGGTAACAAAGAACAATTCTTGAATAGAAACTTCTGTATACAGAAAAGCAATATGTAGAGGACAGTACCTGAATTTCTCGAAAAAATATATACAGGGTGGCGCATCGAAAACGAAACAGACGCATTTTCTGGCAGCTCGGTTGTTTTTTAATAACGCTCAGATCCGTCGACTCGAGGATCTACATAAACTTGCCCTAAAACCCCCACTTCTATTGCTTCGTTGCTTATGGGATTTTCAATGTTGCGTTTCTTATTGGCGACTGACCCAGTTTCCCGAAATTTAGCTACAAAGCAACTTTATTATGTTATAAAAATGTTTTATAATCATAGTACCAATAATGCATTGGAACTTGAAAACAAATATCTCTAGAACTATTAGCTTTAGAGACTTCTAACAAGTAAACCTTTTTGTTGTGGAAACACAAGGTACTAAGATTTTTCGGTCAGTTGTTGTATACAGGGTAGCACAAAAAGTTATTTATCGAAATAGTGCTGTACGCGACGCACTCTAGAAGTTTGGCCATAAAAAATAACGGATTCTTGTTTCTCTTACTAGGAAACCTCCCTATACCCATTTTTATGCTAAAATCTGAAATGCTTCTCAAGAAATAAGGAAAAATAGAAAATAAAATTGTAACTTTGAATATACAGGGTGTCCCAGAAGTCGACGTCAAGCCGAAAGCGGGTGATAGGCAAAGTCATAACAGCTATCAGAAAAATATTTAAAAAAATTTTATGTATGTGTTTTGAAAAGTATAGGTCTTTGAAAAAAATATGGAAATTTCACACCCTACGGCAGTCTGTCAACTCCTGTTACTACAAATATTAACTTTTTTGGATTTTATTTTTACAATGTAATGATGAATAATGCATCTTCAAACTGATGTCTCAACCTTACTGCCAACTTTTCTCGTTCAGGAAAAATTGCCACTTATTTCCCAACCAAGCATTCCAAAGTAAAACTTTGCTCAACTTAACTGGCTGTACTGGAAAAAAATGTACTACGAGAGTTTGGCATGTAACCTTAAACGTTGGCGCATTTAATAAGGATTCCAAAATGGTATAACACTTAGAAGATTACTCGTTAACTCATGCACAATTTTATTTGAAGAAAAACTGATGAAAATTTCTCAAAATTTCCTAATTAAACAGCGATTATGAAAACGCACAAGGACCCTTAAGGATAACTGTTTGCACAATAGTGGGCGTCAAAATGTCGCTGATGATGATTTACCTTTACAGCAAATGCTCAAACTGTTTTCCTTCAGCCGCAATACACGCTTGACATCTTCTTAAAAAAGATCGGGTTATTAAACGAGCGAATCCACGGTTATTAACAAACTCAGCTGCTTCCAATAGTCTTTGCCGTAGCTCAGCTACATTTTGAATCGGCTTGAAATACACTTTTTCTTTTACAGTTCCCAGTAAAAAAATCTAAAGGATTCAAATCAGGTGATCGGGCTGGCCACGGTATTGTACCAGACCGCCTTATCCATCTGCCTGGAAAGTTTTGATCGAGATACTCTCTCACTGAGAGTGCATAGTGCGCTGGACAGCCATCATGCTGGAACCACATGTCCCTGTAAATACTCAGTGGCACGTCTCACCAATAAATTTTGTACATGATTTTTCAAAAAATCCAAATAAACTTCAGCAGTCAAAGTCTCTGGGAACTCAAACGGACCGATTATTTTACCATTTAAAATTCCTGTCCAAATGTGGGTTTGCTACGTGCCACTCGTGTAAGTTATGCAGGTTCATGTACCCAACTTTCTTAAATGTGTCTCATCCGACCATAAAATTTTTTCAAAGAACTGTGGATCTTTCCTGTGTCTTTCTAACATTGTGCGACAAAAAGCAACTCGGGGCTCATAATCCCGGGGCAGGAGAGGTTGAACACGCTGTATGTGGTATGGATGAAGCACATCACTTACTTGCTATTGCACACTTTGATACCGATCAGTACTCCTTCGTTTACTGCGCATCTTTACATGTTCGTGCTTGTTGATTTCGTACTGTTACTAATTTTGGATTCGTGAACTGGACTGTTGATCGCTTGTGATTTGGATTTGGACTGTTTAATTGCTCTTCAAAACAACATTTGCTTTTCTTAGACTATCTTTGATAGTGTGATTGTGCAGTGCCGCTATGCCCGTGTATACCGTACAAGAATATGCTAACATGCACCTCATTTATGGGGAATGCAGATGCAACGCTAGTTCTGCAGCGAGACTTTACTGTGAGAAATACCCGAATGCAGCTCGTCATCCAGATCATCGAGTGTTCACAAATGTGCACCGCTTACTGTTCTCAGAGGGCCAACTACCAAACCAATCACACGGTGAGGGAAGATCTTTCCTTCCTTACGAAGACGTGGTGCTAGGAGCTGTCGAAGAAGACCCGAGTACTTCAGTGCGTGCAATAGAACTAAAAATAGGTGTGCCCAAAAGTACATGCCATAGAATCTTGCAAAAAAAAGTGCTCCATCCAAACCACGTACAGCGTGTTCAAGCTCTTCTGCCCGGGATTATGAGCCCCGAGTTGCTTTTTGTCGCACAATGTTAGAAAGACACAGGAAAGATCCACGGTTCTTTGAAAAAATTTTATGGTCGGATGAGACCACATTTAAGAAAGATGGGTACATGAACCTGCATAACTTACACGAGTGGCACGTAGCAAACCCACATTTGATAAGAGAAGATAAATCTCAATATCGCTTCAATATAAACCATTGGACAGGAATTTTAAATGGTAAAATAATCGGTCCGTTTGAGTTCCCAGAGACTTTGACTGCTGAGGTTTATTTAGGTTTTTGCAAAATCATTTAGAAAATTTATTGGAGGACGTGCCACTGAGTATTTACAGGGACATGTGGTTTCAGCATGATGGCTGCCCAGCGCACTATGCACTCTCAGTGAGAGAGTATCTCGATCAAAACTTTCCCAGGAAGATGGATAGGGCGCTCTGGTACAATACCGTGGCCAGCCCGATCACCAGATTTGAATCCGTTAGATTTTTTTTTACTGGGGAACTGTAAAAGAAATGGTGTCAAGCCGATTCAAAATGTAGCTGAGCTACGGCAAAGACTATTGGAAGCATCTGAGTTTGTTAATAACCGTGGATTCGCTCGTTTAATAACCCGATCTTTTTTAAGAAGATGTCGAGCGTGTATTGCTGCTGAAGGAAAACAGTTTGAGCATTTGCTGTAAAGGTAAATCATCATCAGCAGCATTTTGACGCCCACTGTTGTGCAAACAGTTATCCTTAAGGGTCCTTGTGCGTTTTCATAATCGCTGTTTAATTAGTAAATTTTGAAAAATGTTCATCATTTTTTCTTCAAATAAAATTGTGCATAAGTTAACGAGTAATCTTCTAAGTGTTATACCATTTTGGAATCGTTATTAAATGCGCCGACTTTTAAGGTTACTTACCAAACTCTCGTAGTACATTTTTTCCAGTACAGCCAGTTAAAGTTGAGCAAAGTTTTACTTTGGAGTACTTGGTTGGGAAATAAGTGTTAATTTTTCCTGAACGAAAAAAGTTGGCAGTAAGGTTGAGACACCAGTTTGAAGATGCATTATTCATCATTACATTGTAAAAATAAAATCTAAAAAAGTTAATATTTGTAGTAACAGGAGTTGACAGACTGAGGTAGGGTGTGAAATTTCTATATCTTTTTCAAAGACCTATAATTTTCGAAACACATACATAAAATTTTTTTTAAATATTTTTCTGATAGCTGTTATGACTTTGCCTATCACCCGGTTTCGGCTTGACGTCGACTTCTGGGACACCCTGTATATACTAATATTTCATTAGATTTCTTGAGGGGCGCTTCGCACTCGGTTCGAGGTACATTTGGGCAGAGTCATCTATTCCTTTCACGCTTCAAATATTATAAAAAATGCGAATGGGTACGGGTAACATAATATCAGATCGCGCATTCTCGTAAGTCTCGCATATTTCTCAATGATAACGATCTTCCTGAACATATGTCGACTGTATAGCTGGAAGTACGATTACGACATCGCCTGGTGCAGTGCCGTTGCAACAGTTTTCCCAGCAATAACACAACGTGGAGGTAATCAAGAGAAAATTGATTTTGCGGTTTGTCCATATTGCACTGGATGCGGTTCGACCAGTGGGAAAAGTCGGATTGAACATGGTTTGTAATTGTACCATTATTATAATTATTATAAAATATACTTAATGTATGGGTACGTTGTGAGCCTAGACACAAAAAGTTATTTAACATGTAGAGTAGAGAAACAGAAACAAGGTGATTTACCGAAAAAATGTATAGCATGCTACTTTTATTCCTTAGCACGTAAAATGTAACACATGGTCATTTTTTTTATTACTATCTTTTTCGAAATTTCTCTTTGCCAAAGAATCATACTACTCTTCATTTACGAGTTTTGTTTGTGCTGAGTTTGTTAGCAATGCTTCACCGCTTAACCCCGCTAATCGCAGTATCTCTTCTGGAGCTTTGTGAGCTGTAATTTCCATTGCAGGACAATAAGAGACAAAGGTGATTTATCTTTGAAATGATAGGCCTCGAGAGTAACGTGTAAAACTCCAAAAAAATTGAAAGACTGAAATATATCAGAACTCATTTTGGAACTGGTGGCTTTCTGCTGGTAGCTAAACTAGAAGCTTAGATTTACAAGAAACATTTATATATCCAATAGTTTATGACTGCGTTAAGTTTAAATATCACTGATCAACAGCCAAAAGATATCCTAAATAAAATCAACAAAATATTACTATTTTTAATGTGCTAAAACCGGAATGAAACTTATTTTTTCAATACTAGTTCAAGTTTTAGAGATACGGTAATTATATGTGTTCCTGCTGTGACAGTGTTAATATACTGTAATTCACAAGGATGCACGTGCTACATTTTTATATTCGGCAAGGAAAGATGATGTAATCGGCATGATTGTGTTACGTTATACGTACGTGTACATTATATTGTTTTATATTAGCCATTTTTTCCTCAGTTGGCTGACAGCGTTCATGCAAGATGTCTCCAAAGTGTGTTAACAATCCAGAGATCAGTTTTGTTACGTGTGTGGTGATGTGGCTTTTGCGTCTCAGAGACGGTCTATTACTCCACTAATAACAAAGGCATATCAGCTTTATTTCGGTTGTAAACTAGGTGATCAAGACAAACAGTAGGCACCCCACATCTGCTGTAATACATGTGCTTCAAGTCTGAGGAGCTGGTTAAATGGTATAAAAACGGTCTATGCGCTTTGCTGTTTGGAGAGAGCCTACAAATCATATTAATGATTGTTACTTTTGCATGGTACCTTGTGTTGGACAAGCCACAGGTATGTCCAGGAAAAAAAAATCGGTTATTAACTACCCAAACATACCATCTGCGATGAGACCTGTGCCTCACAGTGATGAAAATCCTATTCCAAAACCCCCAGAATCCTACACTTGCGAATCAGAAAACGAATCAGATCATGGCGATCGAGTGATTCGTCAGGAAGAAGATATGCCATCAACGTCAAGAGATTCTACTTTATACCGAGCCCGTCATGCCACCAACCACACAAAATAACACAGTCAGAATTAAATGATCTTGTAAGAGATTTAGAACTTCCAAAATGTAAGGCAGAGTTACTTGGATCAAGACTGCAGCAGTGGAACTTGTTAGAAGACGATGTTTCGGTATGTGTTTTTCGTAAACGCCACAAAGACTTAGAACCATTTTTCAATATGGAGAATAACCTGGTTTTCTGCAGTAACATTAACGGCTTACTGGCGGCTTTAAATATAAACTATAACCCAGAAGAATGGAGATTGTTTATAGAAAGTTATACATTGAGTTTAAAGGCAGTGTTATTGCATATTGGAAATATTTTACCATCTCTTCCTGTAGGGTATGCAGTTCACATGAACGAATCATATGACAATATGAAGTACCTATTGACATGCATAAAATACGATGAGCACCAATGGCATATTTGTGGCGATTTGAAAGTTGTTGCACTTTTACTTCGGCTGCAGCTAGGTTACACAAAGTTTTGCTGTTTTTTGCGTGAATGGGACAGTCGGGCAAAGGCACTTCATTACACCAGACAAAACTGGCCTGTTCGTCAATTCCTAGAGCCAGGTCAAAAAAATGTACAGCATATGCCATTAGTAGATTCGAAAAAAAAATTATTACCACCACTGCATATCATGTTGGGCCTAATGAAAAACTTTGTCAAGGCATTAGATAGAGATGGGTCAGCTTTTCAGTACCTGCGTCAGAAATTTCCAAGACTAAGTGAGGCAAAGCTTAAAGAAGGTATTTTTGTTGGGCCACAGATTCGAAATATTTTCAAAGATACACAGTTTGAAAACACTTTAACAGGTATTGAAAAAACTGCTTTGAATGATTTCCGTCTGGTGGTCACTAATTTCTTGGGAAATAGAAAAGCTGACAACTATAAAACCCTTGTCAAAAATATGCTGTCATCGTATCAAAAGATGGGCTGTAATATGTCTCTTAAGATACATTTCCTACACTCACACCTGGACTTTTTTCCTGACAATTGCGGAGCCGTAAGTGATGAGCACGGCGAACGTTTTCATCAGAATATTTCAACAATGGAAAAAAGGTACCAGGGAAAGTTGAATCCTTCCATGCTTGCAGACTACTGTTGGATTCTTGGTAGAGATGCTCCAGGAACGATTCATAAAAGAGCAGCAAAAAGGCAGCGCATATAGTGATTCTTATAAGTATATGAATCTTGTTACTTTTTTAATATATCCTTAAAAATAAAAAGTTTTTTTTCTAAACCGCAACTATTTTTTTTATTTCATTGTCATTTTTGGATTCAGCGCCCCAAAATTAACAAAGAAGTGCACTTTTCCCACAAGATACAATTAAAAAACTAAAATTTGTTGTCCAGTGATATTCAAATGAAAAGCAGCAGCAATGACATATTGAAAATACGTGTGAAACATTTTGCAGTAATTTCCAAAATGTCATCTTCATAAAGGTCGACATTTGTCATAATCATTTTTGATACCTTACAAGTTAAATGTAAATCATTCTGGTATAACCGGTTTTAATTATTGATACGTAATGTGCAAAGCAAGCAATGAATAATTTAATTTCCATCATTAATAATGGAATACGATACTCCTCGATTGTACACCCAATTAAGTTGTAGATTAATGAATGGTCAAAACTATTAATGAATCAATTAAGTAGTGGTTTTTCAAGCAAGGAATATAGTTTAACTGAGCATTAATTTTGACATTATATGTAATTTAATATATACCATAAGGGAATATTTCTTCTGCACAGCATGGGTAGAGTTAACGAAAAGTAATTTGGACATTTATGCTTATCAAATTATTAGAGGAATCTAAAAAAATCCTCAAACTTTAGGCTATTTCATCCAATTCGTGTGATGGGGACATCAGCGCTTAGATTAGAAGTGTCCATAGACCCAGAATTTTTATTGACCATTCTATGTATACCGGGGTGACAATGGAATTTGGAAACACGCTGTATTTTTTGGCAAATAAAACATGTTTAGTTAGTCATTAAAAGACATTTCTGAAAAGTTGAATATGTTATATCTCCCTTCCGGTTTAACCGAAAGTGACCTTGACTTTCGTTTTTCAAATGAAAACCTGTATATTTTCTTCCGTAATCGCACTCTATACAAAATTTCCTTTCCAACGATATGTCACAAGTGATATTTTCGTTTTGAAATGGCCGCGCTATAAACGAATTTGTGAATAACCTGACAAAGACAAAATAATATAATAAATAACTAACACCACACGCAGTCTCCAATTAGCGGGTACTTATAATAATAATAATAAAGTCTTTATTGGATACCCGGAGGGACATAAACAGCGAAGTTTAAACCAAGGCTACTCTTACACTTAACTGTTTATGTCGGTTACATCTGATGTTCAAAACATGGAAAAAAATATAAGAACAATGAAAAAAAAAGAACACACATACCTAAGTATAAAATACAAATAGACACAATCTATATCTGTAGCAGAAATGTTTATTTAATCAATAGCGAGCAACATGCTTTTAGTATGTTTACGAAACTTTCCAAAGACATCAATTTAATACTGTTGTCCAACTGATTATAAAATAGTGCTGCATTATATGTAAATCCTCGTTGGAATAATGCAGAAGTGTGTGGGGTGGTTCTGATACTATAACGATTCCTAACAGCCCTGTCATGCACTTCGTAATTAAATCTTAACTTAGCTCTTAGATATTCAGGCTTTGATGACAATATTATTTTATGAACTAAAACTAAGAATTTATGTTTAACCAAACTTCCTAACCTAAGCCAGTTCAATTTCCTATATTTATCACTCACGTGATCGTATTTACGCAACCCATAAATAAAGCGAACACAGTTATTTTGGACGATTTGAAGACGATTTTTGGTCAATTGATCCAAACATGGATAATAAACGACATCACAGTAACTGAGCATTGACATGACCAAAGATTCGCACAGTTTTTTTCTCAGCTTAAAGTTAAGCAAGTAGCGATTGGAATAAAGACAAAATGATAAACAAACCATGGGCATAGTGAAGAAAAGCATTTACTTATTAAGTAAATTCTTTTAGTCAATTTCTTCTGAAAGTAGTACAAACTAATTTGATGTACCTATTAAAGTCTACTTTAAGCTTTAATCAATAAATCTTCAAAACTACTCATGTATTTTACATCATTATAAAGGGAATTGAAAGACCTTTAAAAGGTATCACTCGACCCCCCTTCCATTTAAGATTTCAGGGTTGGTGTCACCCCCCGCCCAGGGGGCTGCACGTGTTACGTGATTTTTTGCAAACTTGTGTCCCCCTCGAAACATAATCGACGGGCCTGAGCGTTTTTGCGCCACCCTGTATGTATTTTTCATGGTAGTACCTATTCTATTTGAAAAAAATCAGGCATCCACATCTTCACACAGTATTTCTGAAACCTTATTCTACGTAAAGTTCTTTATACAATGATGTATAACAAGTATTACTTTTTTTGACAAAAAAAGAATTTGTGATTCAACCTCCGCCGCAAGAAAGAAGGCTATGAAAATTTATAAAATTTCCAAATAGCATTTATTTGGAATAAATAGTAGGCTGTGGGAAAACAAATGAACGTCAATTTATAGCGTACCCATTATTGTTTAGTTATTTGACGTTTGGCAATCTTCGTTTTACTTAAATTTATTTTCACTTATTCCTATTCCATAAAAGGTAAACCTACAGTATTTTTTTATAATGAGTTTAACAAAAAAAAAAACACAGGTTTCCATTTGAAAAACAAAACTCAAGGTCACTTCCGGTTGAATCAGATTCGCATGACTTTTATCAAAACAGCATATATTCTTCAATAATTGAGATATTACATGAATCGTACAAAGAACTGTTGGGAAAAGTTGAGGCTTAACATTTTACATACGAAGACACATTATTCAGTAATCCAATGCTTCCACAGGGTGTTCAGAAATTCAGGGCAAAAAAAAGAACCTTTAGTTACACCTGTATAACAACAAACATTTTCAATTTGTATTTCAATTTAGTTGAACAAACTTTTGTTTGTCCAGTTAATTTTGCGCGGCAGTGTAGGTTGTACTTGTCCTTCTGACGATTCCTATACACAATTTCGTGTCAAAACGAAAATAAATATTTCAATCCTGAATTTGAACTTGAGCATATTCCGCTCCGCCCCTGTTGCAGATCCGCACATGCGGACTTCAAACGCGACTGGTGCGGGGCCTTGATTTCAGCTAATTATGTGTTAATTATGAGCCAGAGGAAGCTTTAATGGTCCATTCATTCCGGAGAAAAGCAACTCGCTCATTAAAAATTTTGCGTGTAATGTCAAAGCGGTGGTGTTCTCTTCCAATAATTCTCCGACTCTGATTCTTCCATCGTCTCTCGAGTAGTTTTAGGTGGAAATTCGTTACACTCTTGAAGATGGCGCATTGTTTTGAGGCTCCGCATGACAGGATGCGTGGTCGAATAGATAATGTATAGTTTCTACGTACAATATATTATACATCAGCGATGCTGACGTGTTATTACGGAGTGATACTTCAGTGTTTCCATGTATTTCTAAAACAAAACGCACCGAGGCTTTTCCAGAAAGATACGCGATTCATGTGAAGAGCGATAATAGCAAATCAACAGGATAAGTAGAAAACGTCTACAGTAGGTATATTCAGATAAGAGATAGACCGGATGTAAACAAAAGGTTCGGGTGATTTTCACGCTAACGCCGCCGTCTCGACGTAAAACAGGAGCCCTCATTGGTCAATTCGCAATTAAATGCCTATGCCGAGCGGCAGAGCAGTCGTATCAAGGCAGAGTCACATTCAGGTTCAGACAGTGTTACGTATGTCGTGTGCATCATTGCAATTTCATATTTCTTTGGACGTTTTCGTTGTTATCTTATTAGTTGTTGAGTTTGTCGTTGTTATTGTTATACCTTGTTATTGATTGTTATTGTTATCAACTGCTTGCGCAAAATGCCCAGTAGTACAGATACTGCCGATGAAGTTGTAAACTCCTGTAGTCCACCTAGGAAACGCTCTAAAAAAGACACCTGAGTGCAGAAATGAAAGAGGTCATTTTGAATATATATAAGATCGAGCGCGAGGAGAACGAGGCATCAACCATCAAAGAAATTGTTGTGAAGGTTTCTCACAAAGTTGGGGTGTGTCGCGCATCAGTGTTTAATGTGTTAAGACAATACAAAAAAATCACACCTTTTCTGAGCCAATGACCAGTAAACATCGCAAAAGTATTGTTAAATCATTGGATGAAGCTGATAAGCATGCGATTAGGAGGAAAGTGCATGAATTCTTCTTTAGGAATGAAATACCTACTATAGATAAAGTACTGCAGGAGGTAAATGGAGATACAACGTTGCCAAATTTCAAACGATCAACTTTCCATGCGTTACTGAAGCATTTAAATTTCAAATGGAAAAAACGGGGTCGTAATAGTTTACTACTGGATAGAGAAGAAATTGTGCTATGGAGGAGGGATTATTTAACAAAAATTGGGAAATATAGAAATCAAAACAGGAAGATTTATTACTTTGATGAAACGTGGGTAAACGCAGGACACACTACAAGTAAAGTATGGGTTGATGATTCTGTAACTTCATCCAGGAGGGCCTTTCTAGATGGACTGTCCACCGGATTAAAAAATCCAGCAGGTAAATACGAGTAATAGACAACAATCGGATGTTTTTCAAACCTTGGGAACAAGGTTCTAAACATTAATTCCAGGGGGCAGATAAAACATATTACAAGTAACAAAACTTTTATAACTTTCGATAAAATGCGTGGATGTTTTATTGTCATTTTCATTTGTTAGAACTTTTTAAGCCATGTTTTTATGTGTTTTCGATATTTCAATAATTTTTTAATATAATCTTAAATATGTCGAATATTATAAACTTAAAAAAAGTTACTAAGTTTTATATTGTGTACCGTTCCTAATATTTCTAATCATTTTAATTCATACTTTAAGCTTTATAAAGTTATAATTTGTTAATATTAATATTTGCGCGTATTTCAGGTTCCTGATCATTCATTTTTTAAAGGTTTATAACTTTAAATTAAATTGTGAAGCGCTGAGTAATCATACGACGTTCAATATTCTTTCTTTCAATATGACTAAATAATCCAATTATAGCAATCTGATACTCATGTCTCAATGTTTTTTCGCTGAATGTGATGAAAACATTTGAAAAAGGTTCGCTTATTGAAATAAATCTACACCAGTTAGTACTTCGATTTCCAGGTAAAGGGAAAAGGCTCATTATCTGCCATATTGGCAGTGAGGATGGATTTGTTGTTGACGGTCTGTGGTGCTTTGAGTCTAAGAAAACTGGAGATTACCACGAGGAAATGAATGGCGAATCGTTTGAACAGTGGTTTTCAAAAATTTTACCGAACTTAGAGGAAAACGCAGTAATTGTGTTGGATAATGCGCCTTATCATTCTCGAAGAATGGAGAAGGTCCCAACAACGGCTTCAAGGAAAGTTGATGTTCAAAATTGGCTCCGCTCGAAAAATATCAACTTTGAAGAAGCAATGCTGAAAGTACAATTATTAAGAATTGTCAAGGATCACAAGGCGGAATATCAAAAATACGCCATTGACGAAATGGCAGCAAGTCAAAATAAAACTGTGCTCCGTTTACCTCCATACCATTGCGAGCTCAATCCATTGAGCTCATATGGGCAGAGGTTAAAAATTATATAGCTAAGCACAATACAACTTTTAAATTTTGTGACCTCAAAGGACTTTTCAAAGAAGCACTAGAATTAATAACAGCGCAAAAATGGGAAAACTGTATTAAGCACGTGAAAGACAAAGTTGAAAAGAGAATGTGGGAACTGGACAATATTTTAGAGGAACAAGTCGAGCCATTCATTATTGACGTTGGTGCTTCAGGCAGTAGCGATGATGAAAGCTCATCAAGCTCATCTTTCCAATAAAAGATGTCGTTCATCAAATTCGGTAAGTTATAAGTAATTATAAAGCTACTGTATTTTTTAATTAATTATTGACATTTTTGAACCCATTTTGGCAAAACCTATTCAAGAATCTACTTTCTGACAATGTTCAACCATGCACATTTTTTTACGTTTGAACGTTTTAATTTGGTTACATATTTACCTAGAAATCAAAAAATATACTAATCAATATTCTAAAAGCAATTTTAAGAGATATACGATTATTTTTAATTTAGGCTAATTTAAACGCCATTTTGAGATTATATTCGACTGTATTTCACCAAACATCAGGCGGCATCCGAAGCTGGAAATCGAAGCGAAAATTTTGAAACCCTTATGTATATTTACATCATTATATATTTCTTACCCCACCCTCACATGATCCTATATCCATCACCAATCGTATACACATCGAATTGTGCTAATTTACTACAAAGTTACGCAAAGCAGCATCTACTATCTAAAATATGTACTGCGTGACTCCTTAATACGTCCCTGCCGAATGTTACAAGCGTTCGAGGATCACGTCGTTTTGTTTATGTCCGGTCTATCTCTTATCTGAATATACTGTAAGTCTGTCATGCGTTGACAGTGATGAACATTTTCATGAGATGCATTTATGGCGCAGAAGGAAATATAAATCTTCAAATTTTTTGCTAACAAAGCAAGCTCATTAAATCTGCCTTGTTCAGAGGTAAATTCCAAACAATCATATGCGAGAATAAAGCTGAGGATTGATTGGTAAAGTGTGGTGAAGAGCCTTGTGTCAGCCAAAAAATGATCATTTTGTGACAAACGCAATTTTATGTGAAGACAGGTCTTCAGATGTTTCGTTATATGAAGAATACGAGTATATCTGCAACATCTATCACAGCCTCGTTCTTGATTAAAATTTAGAATTTCCACTGCGTCGCTTGTACGGATCTTAAGAAAAAATCCGTATATTCCTTGAAAGCCGGTGGCGGTTTCCACCCGCATTTCTTAGCGCCGCCGGTAGCGTTTTAGTCTGGTACGCAAAGTTATAGACACAAAAGGCAAAATTATCGAATGATAGAGTATGAGATTGTGGTGCTTCCAATCCCATTAGAGGTCTTATGCCACAATAATCATTTCAACGTTGGTTTTACAGAAGAGTAGTAGCAGCTTAAGACGGTATATCACGACAACAAAGTGGGCTTTTAGTTGTTTAAGGAATAGTTGTTATAAACTAAAGCGTTTGTTTCTCAAGTAATATGCTGGCATGCGGTTTCTAATTTCAAAGTTTTCTACCTAAACTTGGTATCAACCGCTGCAAGAATTTGAATGGCTTGGTCAAGAAGCGTAGTTTCAATAAGACGGTGCGAGCATCTATAGAAAATCGTTCGAGAATTATTCCGGGAAGATCGTCTCTCACTTTGGAGACCTAAACGGGCCAGCTAAGGTCTCTATTGGACTTCTTTTGTGGGGATACCTTGAAAGTAAAAGTTACGTTAATTTGCCTAGGAGGTGTCCAAGATATTAAACGCTCCAATAGCTATTTCAACACAAAATGATAAACAAACCATGGGCGTAGTGAAGAAAGGCATTTACTTATTAAGTAAATTCTTTTAGTCAAATTTCTTCTGAAAGTAGTACAATCTGATGTCTACTTTAAGCTTTAAATCAAAATCTTTAAAACTACTGAACTGAAGCTCATGTATTTTACATCACTATAAAGGGAATTGAAAGACCTTAAAATAAGGTATCACTCGACCCCCCTTTCCATTTAAGATTTTGGGGGTGGTGTCACCCCCGTCCGGGGGGCTGCACGTGTTAACGTGATTTTTTGCCAAACTTGTGTCCAGCTCGAAAAAAAAATCGACGGATCTGAGCGTTTTTCCAAAAAAAAACTGAGCTGCCAGTAAATGCGTCTGTTTCGTTTCGATGCGCCACCCCTGTATAATCCTAATGAATTCAATACTGATATTGTATTCCAGCAAGATGGTGCTCCACCACACTACTACAGACAAGTTAGGAATTATTTAGATAACAATTCCCCGGTCGTGGATGGCCGTCGAGGGTCCTGTGGAATGGCCAGCTCGCTTGCCAGATTTGACACCTTTAGACTTTTTGGAAGGCACATCGACAAATTATATAAGTGACATAAATCCGAACCCCAGTTTAAATGGTTTTATGTTAATAAAATTTACTGTAAATAACAAGTGAACAAATTTTCAGCCGTATCAGTTGGACATTCCGGTTTTTATACTGCTTTTTTTTAATTCACTAACGCTCTAAAATGAATATTTCAGCCCAGTAAAGAATCACACGTTGGGATTTTGGTTCTTGACATCCTTTACGATCGGTTACGATGCTAGAGTACGGAGACCTGTACGTTTCGTCAACTTGTGAGTTTGATAGGGGGCCGTATAGTGGGACTTCCGGAAGCTGGACTCTTCTTTCGGCAATTGCAGTAGATGCAAAGAAGTGTAGACACTGTTGGTTAGGTGTTGTCAGGCACCGCTTCGAGAAGGCCGTAGCAAAAGAGCAAGGGGCACGGGACGCCGCACCCGAAAACACAGACCGTGAAGATCGCCGCCTAAGATTATTGGCCTTAAGGACCGTCTCCACTACCAGGTCCATTGCAAATGAATGGTTTGCAGAACACGGAAGACCTATTGGCATGCGACGTGTTTACCGACGAATGAGAAGTTTTGGCTTGTTTTCCATACC
>CAVLJG010000007.1:7452947-7550092 GCA_963669975.1 Acanthoscelides obtectus | reverse complement strand
TACGTAAACTACATGAAAAACTAACACTCCCATGGCATGTTCAGCTGCTCCATCTAATTCCTACCTGCATGAGTTTGCACATAGAGACGTAACGTAAATCTCATTAGGCGCTTTAGAGTTCGATATCAAATTGAAATCTCCGCCACGCCGTGTGCAAACGCGGTGACTACGAATTAATATAGAACTTCTTGTTTCTCTCATTGATTTCCGTGAGAACTGTATGAACCAATCATAAGTCACTGGCGGATTTTGGTTATTCGTAGGGGTATCACAGAAGATCGTTCTCTAGAAACGCGAACATACAAATTACGTCCTGGACTACAATCGGACGAGGTTATCTTATTTCATTTCATTCAATTCCTTTATTGTTGCTTCATACACTCGCGTGCTTGCACAGGTCAAAATAAAATTTAAAATGCAAAAGGTGTAAATTCCAAAAAACATTAACAGAAAAACTGTAAAAAGATGAATTTAAAATAAATACAAAACTGTCGGCGTGTTCGAGGTGTTGACAGGCTCATCGCAGCAGTTTTTTTTGTCGCATAAATATTCCTTTTCGAATTTTTTGTCATACTGGCTCACAAATGCATCAAAATTAATTATATACAGGGTGCGCCATCTTTATGTCGTTACGTAAACATGAAGTAACTTTGAAAACGAAAAACTGATTTCAATATATCGTTTATTTTTATGAAATATGGTCCTATACAGTTTACTGGGACTAGTTTTTGTACACATCTGTCAAGTGGCCTCCTTTATGGTCAAAACAAAATGTGCGTTTTCCATTACTTTTTCTGGTGCTATAGTGGCGATTGCGGTACGAATATTTGCCTTGAGTTCTTCAGTGGTCTGGGGCTTGCTGGCGTACACGTGACTTTTAAAATAACCCCACAAGAAGTCCGGTGGGGTCAAATCTGGAGACCAGGGTGGCCAGTCAATGTCGCCTCTTTTTGACATCGGACGTCCAGGGATTTTCGTTGCAGGAACTGGATCTTTTCACTTATAGTGTGGCATGGCGCACCGTCTTGTTGAAACCAATAACCATCAAGACTTTTTTCATGCATTTGTGATCAGACATAATGAGTCAACGTCCTCCGATATCGACTGTTTCGTTTTCGTTGAAGAAAAATGGTTCAATGATGGTTTTGGCGCAAACGCCGGCCCAAACAGTCACTTTCCGGTAATGCCACGGCATTTCGTGGATCTCATGTGGATTTTCCGTCCGCCAAATGCGGCAGTTTTGCTTATTAACGCCGCCAGAGTGCGTGGGCCTCGTCGGTCATCACAATTTGCTTCCTAAAATCAGGTTCAGCGAGCGACTGTTCGGGCGTATTCCAAACGACGTGGATGGTCAGTTGGCAATATTTTTTGTGTTAACTGCACCTTATAAGGAAACAAATGCAAATCATCCTCCAAAATGCGCCGCAACGTGGTTCCACTGATGCCATAACGCTAAGCGCGGTGACGATACGACACTTTTGGGTTCTGGGCAACACCGTCTCTGACCGCTTCAACCAATTCATTGGAATGTCTTGGTCGTTGGTGAACGGTATGTTGACGATCGTCCTCTGTTCCGTACTAATACTTAGTAACCAAAACAAAAAGTGGTAACAAGCCCTCATAATAGTCGCAGCGGCCCACGCACTCTGGCGACCGCGATCAGACACGCGCCGGCCCCGAAGGTCCCCGACGGACTATCAAGTGTATCCATAAACGAAAATGGTAACAACCGACCACCAAGTCGAGGCGAGTCAGCTTCATCGTGCTCGTAAAATCTAGACAGTATAGGGAGCATTATTTTCATAAAATATTTATTTTCAAGGTTTTTAACCGTTATCAATGGTAACAATGGTTACATGGACGCTTCGCCACTGGTATGCAGGGTCTTCGAGAAATAGACGGGGATATTTTAGAGGGTGGTTCCTTGTTAAAAAATATGAAAAAAAGTTTCTATGAACATGGATCCGAAAATGCAGATCTTTCAAAATACGCGGTAATAAATTTAATTTTTCTATTGTATTTTAAAAAATATTTAGACGACTCTGGAATTGGCAGTATTATTTGTTGCATTAAGTTGCTAATTTAGCTCTTAAGACATCAAAACTATGAGAACCAGTAGCGTTCGGGGGGCACCTTAGCGAATATTTTTGGCAAAAAATGTACGCCACCGACTTTTTTGTAACTTTCGATATTTGTTGTTTGATGAAGCATTTAAAAATACAACTTCTTTGCTTCTTGTATTTTTTGCGTATATGACTACGTTTTCGAGAAAAAAAATAAAAACAATTTTATTGCATGTCACGGGACAAAGTTGGTTTATTTTTAAGCTTAAGTTTAAGTGTATTATTTTCTATTCATAAACTCGTTTATATGAACATCAAGTAATTACATCATCCATTGTGACCAATGGTTTCGTTATTTGTATTTCTACAGTTGCAACTTAAAATTATGGGTCCTCCTATTGGGTTTGCTTTTACTATACAGGGTGTTTCAGAACTAAGTAATCAAACTTCTAGGGGTTATGCAGTGTAACAGTAGAAAACATTTGAGTATAGGGACTCATATTCGAAAAAGTGTCACTACGGCCCTGAGACGCGTTAAAATTTAGAAAGACGATGAATTGTCTAAATAGGATTTAATGTCAATCCTTGAATGCAGCTACGAAAAACAATCTCTGTTATCGTTTTTAAAGATACCACTACAGAAGCGCCTGATATGTGTCCCTATACTCAAATGTTTTCTACTATACTATAACTATCTAAAACTGTAATGACTCATCGATGTTCACGTGAACATCACTTAACAACCAGTAGTCGGCTGTTCATAGGCGGGGTATGAATGTTTAACATGGGTGAACTAGATTTGTCACATGCTTAATAAAGAGTGGTTTGAAACATATTGTAAGTCAAAAATTTGGGAATTAACTTTATTCATCGTCGCTTCCACTTACATCTGACAGTAATAAACTGTCGCTATCGCTTTCCTCGTTGAAATTGACTATAACTGGCTCTATGATGGTGTCGATGTGGTGGTCAAGCTGCCACATTTTTGTTTCTTCCTTCGCAACATGACGGATAGCATTCTGCCAAGCTTCGGGCGTTACTAGCTGTATGGAAGTCTCAATTAAAACCTTAACGTCTGGTAATTTGAAGGTTGTGTTATGGCGCGCAATATAACCCTTCACTTGAGCCCAGATGAGCTCTATTGGGTTCAGTTCACAGTGGTAGGGCGGTAACCGCAGCACAGTGACACCACATTGACTCATCAGTCACGTAACTAATGTTCGCAGGTTTGTGCTGTTTAATTTTTTCATACAATTCCGCTTTCACACATGAATCGTCAAACGGGATTCCTTTTTCGCGCAACCATTGCTGCATGTCACTTTTTCGAGATCCCATAGTCGGTACACGTTCGGCTTGACGACTATGGTAGGAAGCATTATCCATGACGATCACAGAGTTGGGCTCAACTCGCTGAAGCACCCCTTGAAACCAGCTCTCGAAGCTGCTGGCATTCATTTCGTCATGGTAATCACCTCCTTTCTTAGAGACGAAAATCAAGTCACACTCTTCTAAAAAACCACTATCGCTACCAATATGAGTTACGATCAATCTTTGACCTTTCCCTGACGGTCCACGAAGACCTGTTGACAAACCTTCAATGCTTGCTTGTCGGTTACTCACTACGTTTTTGTCTATCCAGGTTTTTTAACTGTGTGACCTGCATTTACCCATGTCTCGTCCAAATAATAGATTTTTCTGCTTAGTCGCCTATATTCAATCATTTCGCGTAGGTATTTTCGACGCCAGGCGACTATTTCAGGTCTCTCTATCAATACTGACTTCCGATTACGCGTTTCGTAACGAAAATTAATTTCGTGCAGGGATTTCCTCATTACCTCGACGCTCATTTGAGGTTGGTATCTCATTCCTAAAGAAGAATGAAAGTACGGTTCGCCTTAACGCCATTTGCTATCGTCATCCAATTTAACGGCCTTTCGTCCCTTCAAATTAAACTTTGGATCAGTAGTAGCTCCAGTTTTCTTCTTTTCATGCACCACCCTGCGAATGGTCCACTCTGGAACGCCTGTCATACTTTCACAACGCGCGAGTGCATCTCCCTGCGACATAGTTCTGTTCAGATAATTGAACACGTTGAGCACAATTTCTTTCGCGTCCCTCTTCAGTGCTTTACGAAGCCGTCTACTTGTTCCCTGGCTTTCAGTACTTCCACTCGTGCCATTTGTACTCTCCATGGTTAAGTATAACCAAAACAGTAACCACAGAAACCACAACAATAACAATCGCACAGCAATTCTTATGAAAACACACAATATGCGATCGCTCAACGAAACACGTTCCAATGCGTTGCCGACGCCTATGAGTCTGCCGGTCGAGGCGCGTCTTTGATTTCATTGGTTCTACCGGCGGAGAACAATCAGCCATTATTTCCATCTCTGTCTGTGCTGTTGACCACCGCAAAGCCACAGAAACGACATATGTCGTACGCTATACGGCTGTACTGGAAGGAAGCCGGGATCGAGCTCTGATCACGTGTTGATCACGCGTATGAGTCATTACAGTTTTAAATAGTTGTAGTATAGCCCACTGAATAACCCATACAAGTTTGATCCCATAGTTCTGAAACACCCTGTATATGTATTTACCTACTCATGTCATTTTCTTTGTAATTGAGTGAATAAACATTATTGTTATTCCGTACAGCATTGTGACGTTACGGCCAAAAACCGTAAAAATAACTGCAAGTCAAATACGTCCTGTGCTGGTCTGTTCCCATAGGGACGTCAATGGCTCTTATTAAACCTGGCATTATAAATAATTTCGTCGTTGCTCTGCTCTCGGTGTTTTCTTATCTCGCATCGCAAAAAAAAAGAGTTATTAAACGGAGTTTCCCGTGCAAGTGTTAGTAGCCGTAAACTTCGTCGATACGTTGCGATAGAAAAAGTGCGGATCGCAATCTGGAGGAATTATGAGAAATTGGATTCGTGTATGGTAGTGCTATTAATTATTTTAAATTAGCGCTTAAAGTCTTGTAATTAATTCAAAATGATCTCTTTTTTGTTTATAGATGCCTCGGTAAATATATCATGGAATCGATGTCGTGTGAAAATGTCCTGTTTTAATATTTAATAAAAAATACCTATGGGTATGGTAGACAAAACACCTCATTTGAAAACTTCCTAACACTGATTTATCGAAAACCACTGAATAAAAGAAAAAACGCTGAAAAAGTCAACAGATTTGTCAAACATTTTAACCAAAAACTACTCACCCCCTTCCACCCTCGCCCCCAAGGTCATTCCCTTAAAACTGTTAAATGACAAGACGTATCGAGTAATGGCTTGTTTGAAAAGCCTTTCAAAGTCCTTTGTTTTGACGTTTGATTTTTTTAAATCAGTCGATTCGTTTTCGATTTATCTTAATTTGTTTGCATAGAAAACAAAAATACACGAAAATATACTAAGTGACATATAAATCCGAACACCCAGTTTAAATGGTTTTATTTTAATAAAAGTTGGTGAATGTATTTATCTTACTGTGAATAACAAGTGAAAAAATTTTCAGCCTTATCAGTTGGACATTCCGGTTTTTATACTGCTTTTTTTTTAATTCACTAACGCTCTAAAAATGAATATTTCAGCCGCAGTAAAGAATCAGCGTTGGCGGATTTTGGTTCTTGACATCCTTTACGATCGGTTACGATGCCGAGAGTACGGAGACCTGTACGATTTCGTCAACTTAGTGAGTTTGATAGGGGCCGTATAGTGGGACTTCGGGAAGGTGGACTTTCATTTCGGGCAATTACAGTTCGAGTGCAAAGAAGTGTAGACACTGTGGTTAGGTGTTGTCAGGCATGGCTTCGAGAAGGCCGTACGCAAAGAGCAAGGGGCACTGGACGCCGCCGTAGAACAACAGACCGTGAAGATCAGCGCCTAAGATTATTGGCCTTAAGGGACCGTTTCTCCACTACCAGGTCCATTACAAATGAATGGTTTGCAGAACACGGAAGACCTATTGGCATGCGAAGTGTTTACCGACGAATGAGAAGTTTTGGCTTGTTTTCATACCGGCCACACTGGGTCCTCCCTTTATCTCGAGAACACCGACGTAATCGCCTTGAGTGGTGCAGACAACGGTCACTCTGGGATCAGGAATGGAACAGTATTGTCTTTAGTGACGAGTCTCGATTTTGTTTAGGTATGCACGATGGTCGTGCCAGGATTAGAAGGCGACGTGGTGAAAGGAGGCATCCACAGTTTTTTGTTGAAAGACATGTTCATCACACTGTTGGGGTTATGGTTTGGGGTCCTATAGCTTATGGTTCCAGGTCACCTTTAATCTTCATCAGAAGTAACATGAACGCGCAGCGTTATATCCACGAAGTTCTAGAGCCCCATCTTTTAACCTATCTTGACACCCTGGCAGATCCAACTTTCCAACAAGATAATACCCGACTACATGTTGCAAGAGTCACAATAGACTTCTTTCAACATAATGATGTCACATTGTTACCATGGCCACCGAGATCGCCCGACTTATCCCCAATTGAGCACGTGTAGGATATGATGGGTAGGAGATTGCTCAATTTGCAACGTCCTCCTCAGACTCTAGAAGCACTTCGAGAGGAGTTGGTGGTTGCCTGGAATGAGATACCACAGGAGGACATTGACCACCTGATCAGAAGCATGCCTAGGCGCGTTGGAGGATGCGTAGCACATCAGGGTGCATCCACACATTATTAAAGGTCAAAGGGCTTTAAAGCAGTGCAATCATTTTGAAATTTTTATCATTTACTTATTATGCTTCACTAAGTACTTATACAAAATTTTATTAAAATAAAACCATTTAAACTGGGTGTTCGGATTTATATGTCACTTAGTATATCACTTTTTATTTCGATAAGTGTTCAAAATGTTGCCCGTTGGGGTTTGCGTTTATAATTTAAAACGGAAACTACCAATCGAAAGATTAGACGTGGCAACAACCCGAATTTTGTTCAGAATTATTTTCATCATTTTAGAATAAATGTTTTTTAGAAATGATATTGTTGCTGAGATAATTCCTATAGAATTTTTCATTTTATGAAAGATTTGATTATATTAAAAACCCTGATAGTATCAAACTTAAAAACGCCGCGCCGCTTACAAAGTTTTTAAATCCAAAGTACTTCCGAAGAGAGACAGAAAGTACCAAACTTTCCCATAAATCGCTTTAAGGAAGAAACCTCCAATTGAAAATTCGATCACGACATCTCGTTGTGGAGAAAAAATGTCAACGGCAACATGCAACTTATTTCGAAATCTCATCTCGGACCAAGTCAGGAAGAAACAAGAATGATTTGATGATGATCTGGTACACGGAACAAATGATTTCAACGCCTACCTAGGAAATTCTGTTTCTCTGAAATAGCTCAGGTTTAGCAATGCGAATGTACGGCACGTTACACATTTTTGGAATCAGAATTAGAAACTCACATCGGAGCAAAAATCCAAAATCCGATAAGGCGTCCATGAGAGAACATAAAGTTGATGCTGGGGGACAGAAGGCGAAACAACCTATTGAAATTCTAATCATGTCATCTTGTGGAGGAGGAAAAGTGCAATTTATTTTGAAACCCCACAAAGTCACGAACGATTGGTGAAAATTCGGTTTCGGTGGGGGTCGAATGTGGAACACCTAGTACATCCAATAGTTTATGACTGAATATTTACCATTTATATATTTACCAAATGGACTGTTATTTTCCTAACAGACACTATCAATCTTCTTTCATATGGAGTGCTGGCTAGTAATCTGGATCTGGTCCACCTGACCATAAACTTTGCTATAGTCACTTCATTCTGGCGTGCAGTTATTTTTCCATCCTAACACCCCTAATCTTGTCCCCTTTCGCGTTTTGGGACATAATTAAAGACGTTAGTCTCCTCTAGGGCAGCTCTGGCGTTTCGTTTACTGGTGTGTGTATGTTTATTTACGTGTCGTCCCAAGGGAAAGCGCTGTGATGTTGTCTCGTTTCCCTGTCTCCCCACGGTTTCCTCTAAGGAACACCCCCCAACGCTGGTAGGGAACGTCAGGAAAATCCAAGTTGTTCGCTTTAATGAGATGCTCTGGGAGAATCCAATACTTCATTGTAATTTCCATGTTAGTAAGAATAATAATAATAATAATAAACCGTCTTTTATTAGAAAAAACAAATTACAGATAATGCATATATTATTATCTATAATTAGATTAGTGAGCAGCTAATGGCGAACTTTAGCTATGGCAGCTATTCTTACACTTAACCATTAACTGCATAAGAATAATAGATGGTAAAAAAGTACAGCTGTAAAGAAAATAAAAGGAGGAAAATGCCCATGTAACTGAATACAACTTAAATAAAAATTAGCTTAAAAATATAATGCTGGAGAAAAACACCTTTAAGAATCACCATTGAGCAGAAGAGCTCTTAAGTGTTTTTTAAAACTATACAGCGGCAGGCAAAAGCCTGTTCTGTAATCTAAGCTATTGTACAACATGCATGCATTATATGAGAAGGACCTGTCAAAAACAGATGAACTATGAAGTGGAATTGTTAAAGCGAATGTATTACGGATATGTCGTACCTAAAAATTAGTTTTTCACCTAAATAAATTGGAGTTCCAGAGACAAGTAACTTATGTATAAAGGTTAGATAGTTGTATTTAACTAAATCTGTCACCTTTAACCAACCTATTAAAGGATAACGATCCGAAACATGATCAAATTTTCTTAAACTAAATATGAATCGTACGCAGTTATTTTGTACTACAGATATTCTGTTACGACTTGCAACATCCAAACAAGGATGGTAAACTATATTGCAATAATTAAAAATAGATAACACACTTTAAAATTCAGCAAATTTTTGTTCGCATACAGAGTTCTCAGACGGATGTAACTTCTGTGTAAGAGGTTATTTAAATGTTCACGAAGCCGCACGGTTTCATCAATAAACACACCTAGTCGCTTGACACTGTCAGAAAAAGGAAGATTTTGATTGTTAATAGATACACCCAAGGAAGCTTTGACTTCGGCTCTTCTGTGATTTGGACAGAACAGCACAGCAGAAGATTTATAAGCATTAACGGTTAGGCTGTTATTGGCTGTGTAGGTGCAAATAGAGTCAATGTCCTCGTTAATTTCCATAGTAGCAGTCTGGAGGTTGTCAGGATAAAAGAAGTAAAGCAGTTGAGTGTCATCCGCATAAGACTGTAGCTGTGAATTTTGAATGGACAATATCGGCTACATAAATTAAAAATAACAAGGGTCCTAAAATTGAGCCCTGAGGCACACCCGAAGTGATAAAGTGCTCATTTGACAAAACTCCAGAAAGTGAGACGCGCTGAGAACGGTGGGTTAGGTATGATTTAAAAAACTGCAGTGCTATTTTATCAATATAATAAGTTATACAAAGTGCAAAACTTTAGTAATATAGATTTGGTTCGTTCGATCACAGTTGGGCAACTAGGGACAGCTGTTTTGTGCTATCTGGCAACTCTTCAGCATGGTACCTGGCAAAGGTTTATCGAATTGAGACAGCACAAAGTGCCATCTGTCTATGGTCATAACTTTTTTATTTTCAACTCGACTTTATTGATTCCTTTGGCGGGCGACTTTTATCTGCATATCTGAATTCTCTAACTGTAGCTATAGTTTGACTTGAACAGGTAAATCAAAATTATGCTTTATTGCACCTAATCTGAGTTACTATGTGGTATGACTTCAGTTGACAATCGTACCGCGATGCTTTTGGTCATCAACAATCACACAAACTACAATTGGCTCGTAAGCTAGCCACTAATCGGGAAAAAACCCTCACATCGCAAAGACACCGCGAACATCGGTCGCTACTGCGGCAATCAAAATAAACTGCAAGCATATCAATAGCTTCATCATTTGGCAATCACAAAAATTGCGAAACGCGAAACTATTGACAATTATTGACAATTTATATGGCTACGCGACTTCCAAAATCAAGAAACTTGAATTTCCGCGACAGGTGTTAAAAATCCCCCCATTTTGTTATAGAAATATTATTTTGTTTGGATTTGTTTATCAAAGATTCTAATATTACGTAACGATTTGTCTTTGTTAAGAAACCAAGCGTCCTATTCCTTGCATGCATTGGGTGTTTTTACCGCGTTAGCTTTAGAGATACAGCAAATATTGTCAAACAAAAAAAATCATAGTATACTCGACGAAAGAGGTATTGTTTGTTATTATTATTTTTTTTTTTATATCGAAACAGCCGCGCAGGCAGAAGCCTAAATGCCGGAACACCGCGGCTGCTATGATGATCCCAAAGAAATTTTGTTAATACGATTTTTGAACTGCCTAAGGTTAGTAGAACTGGGAAAAGCTTCCTCCCGTAGTTTGTTCCACAATCTAGACACCCTCGGGACAAAGGAGCGGTCGTATCGGCCAGTTCTGGATGTACGAAGTTTGACACGGTTAGGATGGGACGCCGAAGTCAGGCGGGTCTGTCTGGCAGGCACATCGCGCGGCGGCATCATGGAAGAGAGCTCTGAGGAGCGATAGAAAAGAGCTAGATCGCCGACGGCCCGCCGGTGTGAAAGAGTCCCGAGACTGTCTGTTAGAGAAGAGTCGTCGATCAGTCGGACCGCCCTCCTCTGGACAGCATCGAGCATGGACAATGTAGTCGGGGCGGCAGCACCCCAAATGTGTGAGCAATACTCGAGGCTAGGCCTTAGCTGGGCCTTGTATAGAGTGAGAATGTCATGCGGAGAAAAGTACTTCTTAGCCCTGAACAAATAGCCTAGCTTTTTCCCAGCAGCTGCAGCTATTGAAGAGATGTGTTCGTGCCAGATCAGGTCCTCGGTGATCTGGACTCCGACCAGCCGAAATGAATGGCTCTTTGGTAGAACTCGACCGTCCATCGAAACTGTATGAGCGCTAGGACGCTATTTGTTCGTCAAAGTACAGTACTGTGTTTTGGAAGCATTGAACTGTACAAGATTGTTGCGTCCCCAAGCAGTGATAGCCTCCAGGTCTCTTGTCAGAGAAGAAGTCGTCGCTAGTCTTCTTTTTCCAGCTCAGCGGCAGAGATCGGCTTGTCACTCTGAATTCCTGCATGTAGAGTGCTGTCATCAGCGAAGCTGTGGATTGGGTTGATCGTGCAGGAGAGGAGGACGTTGATATGTAAGAGAAACAGTGTTGGAGCCAAGACCGATCCCTGGGGAACACCCGCGTTGACGTTGTGGGATGAAGAGGAGAATCCGTCAATTACGACGGATATCTTGCGGACAGAGATAAAGTCAGCCACCCATCTGCAAAGCTTTTCTGGGAGGCCATAGGATGGAAGTTTGCTTAAGAGGGCAGCGTGCCACAGCTGATCGAGCGCTTTCGTGATGTCAAGAGCAACGACATGAGCCTCACCATGAGACTGGATGAGTTTACTCCACAGTTGCGTGACGTAAGCTAGGAGGTCCCCTGTGGATCGTTGGTGCCGGAAACCGTACTGCCTGTCGCTAATCAAGCTGTGACGTTCGAGGTAGTCCAGAAGCTCGCGATTTATGCACCTCTCCATCACTTTACTTATAACAGAAAGCAGAGGTATAGGCCTGTAGTTGTAAGGGTCGGTTTTAGATCCTTTTTTTGGGATGGGCTGTACATGAGCAAATTTCCAGTTTTCCGGGAAGGTGCCGGATTCATAAGATATCTGGAAGAGACGCGAAAGAACTGGAGCAAGCTCCGCTGCACATCTCTTCAGTACAATGGCAGGAATCAAGTCCGGACCAGAAGCTTTGTTGATGTCGAGCGACAAGAGCACTCGTCTTACGGTCTTATGCCTGAATGTTACCTCCCGCATAGTGTGGGGACCCTTTGAATTGACGGCACTTGGGCGTTGGTGGGGACGTCCATGGTGGAGTTGGCAGCAAAGATCTTGGCTAGCACTTCCGCCTTGGCCTCTGAGTCGAATACAATAGTTCCATCCTGACACGTAAGTGGTGGAAGGCTACTGTGTGAGAAGTTCTTTTCAATCTGCTTGGCCAGCGTCCAGAAAGACCGACTGCCATTGCGCTGCGACATTACCCTGTGCCTAACTTTTATATCATGCTGGTTTTTGGCATTGCGAACCGCTTCGTTATATTTGTTTCTGGACTCGACGTCGGCTTGTCTGTTCTCTACAGTGGGGTTTTGTAAGTAGGTTCTGTGGGCCTTGATCTTCTGCTGGCGAGCAGTGTCACACGATTAGTTGAACCAGCCGTTGGACCCTGGTTTAGGAACTTTCACTGTGTGAGGGATGTATTCCTCCATTCCGACGTGGATAATTTCGGTTATTGAAGAACAGACAGTCGACGCATCCGCGTCAGTGAAACAGACATCTCTCCAAGGAAAGCTAGAGAAGAAATCTCTGAGCCTCTCCCAGTCGGCATGTCCGTAATGCCAAGTTTTGCGGCCTGTGCGAGTTTCTGCTGCCACAGCGGCTTCTGACCGAAACCTAACCTCCACAACACCGTGATCTGAGTTACCCAGGGGGGACAGGACAGCAGTGCTGTAAGGGGCAGGATGCGTTGTCAGAAAGAGATCCAGCAGGCTACTGGCGTGTGACGAGACGCGGGGGAAAAAAGTAGGGCTCGTGACCAGTTGGGTCAGCCCTTGAGTAAGAGCGAACGCTTCGACTGCACGACCTGCTGCATCGGTCTTATTTGAGCCCAACCAAAGCTCATTATGGGCATTGAAATCACCGAGAAGAACTACCTCTGAAGCGGGGTGATTGATGTTCAGGAAGTCGATCTGGACGGCGAGGTATTCGAGTAGGTCATCCCAGTTATGGTTCGAGGGAGAGCGATAAAGGCAGCAAATAAATTTGGGTGATGTTTTGGAGCTGAGGCGAAGACACAGAATGTCCTTCCGGTCTAATTCCAAAGAAAGATCCCTGGAGCAGGAAAGACTGCTGCGGACAAAGGCCACAACTCCCCCGTTCTTTCTCAGATTGGAGTGCACCTCGTAGTTTGGGAAGTTGAGATGGTTAATCGGTGCAGTCTCTGAGATTTTGTCTCCGCCAAGAAAAGCACGGCGGGACGATTGGATTGCAGGTAGTGATGAACAGCATCGATGTTGCTGTTGATCCCGCAGATGTTCGAAAAACAAATTTTATCTTCGATGTTGTTCCCTCGAGCCCACCCTCCACCCGGACATTCCGAGAGTGGAGTGAATTTACGTCCGGAGTTTTTAGTGCTCGAGGGATCCATCATCATTAATTTCTTTGTTTTGGTAGATAACCGACTGCATAGCTTAGGTGTGGAAACATGCGGACATTTATAAGACACCCTGGAAAAAGCTAGCGGGTGGTACTGCCTCGGTCGACTGGTCCTTGTCTACCACCTTCTTTTTACGTGTTAGTGATGTTAAATAGACCTAAAGTGGCCTGTTGGCGGACTTGTACCGCCACCCGGCAATCGGTACTGAGGTATTCCTTAACGCGTGCACAATCACTTGGACGAGAAGAAGTTGTATACTAGATACAACAACTTCCGGAACAAGCATTTGCCACGGCCCTCGCTCAGTAGGGGCTAGGTTACTCATAGATACATCACTTTTTTACATTCAAGATTGCAATTACGCCATGTAGTAACCATTTCAGAATTTTTTTAAAATATTTTCTAGGTTTTTGTCTTGACCCTTTCAGTAAGAACTGTTTTTGTGGCAAGCCTCTACGACGGATAGGTTCAGTACCTCGCATACTTATTTGGCCACCCTGTACACCTTTTATCAATTCATCCTGACAGACTTTCACAGACAGCTTTCGAGCTCTGCTACATTTTTACTTCGTCCAAACAATACATCAGCATTATCTCCGGTACCGTCTCTGTATAATTTCAACTTTGTTCGAAAAAAGACGGCATGACAAACCACAAATTCCCAAAGTCATCGTTTTTTTACGATCGGATTTCACACATACACAATGTTGGTACCGGGAGGCTAGAAAAACTTCTTTCTAAACAAGATCCATGGTCTATTTCACACTCGATAAAGCGTGCATCAGGCCATCGATAATTAGATATCTATCACTCCCACTGGGCCAGAATGGAATTTACGGTGGGAGTGAAGCCACAGTATTGAATTAAACATTGTTAGAATATTTTAATTCGTTTCAACAAACCGATCTCAATAGCTAACTTGATATTATTTTGTGTTTTAACGTCTTTGTAATTTGAAGTCGGTGACAAATATTTGCACGCCTTTAGTAAAACTAATAAACAACAATATCACACTTATAATAAGATTATTTTGCTCTGGCAAATTGTCGCAATTAAAAGAAAAAAGATGCCGCCGACGTAGCCGCCACTACGTCCTCCATTGTCCACGTCGGCACCTATCGCTACTTTAAAAAGGTTTCTTTTGTTTAGGTCACCTCCCACTGTGTACCAACATATCCAATCCGGCCCCGAAAGTCTGTTGTTTCCGAAAGCGCCGAGTCATGAGAAGACCTGCTGCTTTGCATCGACAATAGAACGAACAGTCATACTCAACGGGATGGTGACGTAAAGTTGAGGTGGTCGTGAGGTTTTCAGATGCTACTAGTACTCAATCGGACATATTGTCGATTCGCAAACAAATACATGGTGCGGTAGCATAACTTCCTTTTGCTTTAATCAATTGTTACGTGGGACAGATTTCTACAGGTTTTCCTAGCAGCACATAATTGACCTTTATTTAACCTATTTATCTCCAGCGGTCATCTCAATCTCGGATTTCCGATTTCCGGTATCAAAATAGGGGTTTCCATTAAGGAAATTAAGTTGGCGCTTTGAATACGTTTTAACGTTACAAATGGTTTTTAACCGATACTATTTCTGGAGATTTCCATTGGGAAAAATGACCTTGTAATGACCTTGAAGGTGGGGTTCAAGGTCGCTCGTTAAAATTTACTAAAGAACTGACCTTGATAGTTATTTTCACCACTAATCCTGTAAGATAGATGCATAGTGGTTTTCCTAGCAGCACACACTTGACCTTCATTTGTCCTTGGTCTTCAAATCATATTTGGACGTAAAATTTTCCACTATTTCGACTGCCGGTACCAAAAAAGGAGGATTTCCATTAAAAACATGAAATTAAGCTTGAAATGACCTTGAAGGTGAGAATCAAGGTCAAGTCCAAGATCACAGTTCACACCCTCATTAAAAATTAACAAAGACCTGACCTCGATAATTTTTTTACCAATCCTGTGAGATTTATAGAGGTTCTCCTAGCAGCACACATGTGACCTTTAGATGGCATCCTGACCTTGGACTTCCGCTCTTCCAATTGCCAGCATCCAAAAAAAGGATTTTAAATAAAAAAAATGACTTTGAGGATCAAGGTCAAATCCAAGGTCAGCTTTCACTTCCTCGTGAAAATATACCAAATACCTGACCTTGATAGTTATTTTCATCGCTCATCCTGTGAGATTTCTAGAAGTTTTCCCATTTGATCTTCATTTGACCTTTCGTCGGCGTCTTGACTTAAATCGTGTTTTAACGTAAAATTTTATGTTCTTTCGATTACCGGCATAAAAATAGGAGTTTCCATCAAGGAAATTAAGTTGGCTTTGAATACGTTTTCACGTTACAAATGGTTTTTAACCGATACTGTTTCCAAGGATTTCCATTGGGAAAAATGACCTTGTAATGACCTTGAAGGTGGGGTTCAAGGTCGCTCGTTAAAATTTACTAAAGAACTGACCTTGATAGTTATTTTCACCACTAATCCTGTAAGATATATGCACAGTGGTTTTCATAGCAACACACACTTGACCTTCATTTGTCCTTCAGTGGTCACTATGTCCTTGGTCTTCAAATCATATTTGGACGTAAAATTTTCCACTATTTCGACTGCCGGTATCAAAAATGGGGATTTCCATTAAAAACTTGAAATTAACCTTGAAATGACCTTGAAGGTGAGAATCAAGGTCAAATCCAAGATCACCGTTCACCGCCTCGTTGAAAATTAACAAAGACCTGACCTTGATAGTTTTTTTACCAATCCTGTGAGATTTATAGAGGTTCTCCTAGCAGCACACATGTGACCTTTAGATGGCACCCTGACCTTGGACTTCCGCTCTTCCAATTGCCACCAAAAAAAGGATTTTAAATAAAAAAAAGGACTTTGAGGATCAAGGTCAAATCCAAGGTCAGCTTTCACTTCCTCGTGAAAATATACCAAATACCTGACCTTGATAGTTATTTTCATCGCTCATCCTGTGAGATTTCTAGAAGTTTTCCCATTTGATCTTCATTTGACCTTTGGTCGGCATCTTGACTTAAATCGTGTTTTAACGTAAAATTTTATGTTCTTTCGATTACCGGCATAAAAAATAGGGGTTTCCATCAAGGAAATTAAGTTGGCTTTGACTACGTTTTAACGTTACAAATGGTTTTTAACCGAGACTATTTTTGAGGATTTCCATTTGGAAAAATGACCTTGTAATGACCTTGAAGGTGGGGTTCAAAGTCGCTCGTTAAAATTTACTAAAGAACTGATCTTGATAGTTATTTTCACCAATAATCCTGTAAGATCGATGCATAGTGGTTTTCCTAGCAGCACACACTTGACCTTCATTTGTCCTTCAGTGGTCACTATGTCCTTGGTCTTCAAATCATATTTAGACGTAAAATTTTCCACTATTTCGACTGCCGGTACCAAAATGGGGATTTCCATTAAAAACATGAAATTAACCTTGAAATGACCTTGAAGGTGAGAATCAAGGTCAAGTCCAAGTTCACCGTTCACACCCACGTTAAAGATTAGCAAAGATCTGACCTTGATAGTTTTTCACCAATTCTGTGAGATTTATAGAGGTTCTCCTAGCAGCACACATGTGACCTTTAGATGGCATCCTGACCTTGGACTTCAGTTCGCATTTGAACGCAAGATTTTCCGCTCTTTCAATTACCAGCATCCAAAAAAGGGATTGTAATTAAAAAAAAAGTTGACTTTGAAATAACTTTGAGGATCAAGGTCAAATCCAAGGTCAGCTTTCACTTCCTCGTGAAAATATACCAAATACCTGACCTTGATAGTTATTCTCATCGCACATCCTGTGAGTTTTCTAGAAGTTTTCCCATTTGATCTTCATTTGACCTTTCGTCGGCATCTTGACCTTAGACTTAAATCGTGTTTGAACGTAAAATTTTATGTTCTTTCGATTAACGGCATGAAAATATTCGAAAAAATAAAGTTGACTATGAATTAATCCTGAAAGTGAAGGTCAAGGTCAACTTTGAATTCCTTGCTGAAAGTTGCTTAAGACCTGACCTTGATCTTTAACACAAAAAACACGTTACCCTAGAAAATAGAGAGCCGTTCCGGGACTTTTGTGTCACGTTGTATATAGGTACTTTATTACAGTCTTTGCACGGAATCCTATGTACAATATTCAATGTCCTTGCATATTCGGCTTTGTATTCCTATAATTAGGAGTGAAGCCAATAAGTAAAAAAGTATGTCGCTCGGATTAGCAATCCTTTTATTTCTGCTCCTGCGGACATACCCAGTTGCTTAAGACCTGACCTTGATTTTTAACCAAAAACACGTTACCCTAGAAAATAGAGAGCCGTTCCGGGACTTTTGTGTCGCGTTGTATATAGGTACTTTATTACGGCCTTTGCACGGAATTCTATATACAATATTCAATGTCCTTGCATATTCGGGTTTGTATTCCTATAATTAGAAGTGAAGCCAATAAGCAGAAAATTATGTCGTTCGGGTTAGCAATCCTTTTATTTCTGCTCCTGCGGACATACCCAGTTGCTTAAGACCTGACCTTGATCTTTAACCAAAAACACGTTACCCTAGAAAATAGAGAGCCGTTCCGGGACTTTTGTGTCACGTGGTATATAGGTACTTTATTGCAGCCTTTGCACGGAATCCTATATACAATATTCCATGTCCTTGCATATTCGGGTTTGTATTCCTATAATTAGGAGTGAAGCCAATAAGCAGAAAAGTATGTCGCTCGGGTTACCAATCCTTTTATTTCTGCTCCTGCGGACATACCCAGTTGCTTAAGACCTGACCTTGATCTTTAACCAAAAACACGTTACCCTAGAAAATAGAGAGCCGTTCCGGGTCTTTTGTGTCACGTTGTATATAGGTATTTTATTACAGCCTTTGCATGGAATAATATACGTATACAATATTCAATGTCCTTGCATATTCGGGTTTGTATTCTTACAATTAGGAGTGAAGCCAATAAGCAGAAAGGTACGTCGCTCGGGTTACCAATCCTTTTATTTCTGCTCCTGCGGACATACCCAGTTGCTTAAGGCCTGACCTTGATCTTTAACCAAAAACACGTTACCCTAGAAAATAGAGAGCCGTTCCGGGACTTTTGTGTCACGTTGTATATAGGTACTTTGTTACAGCCTTTGCAAGGAATCCTATATACAATATTCAATGTCCTTGCATATTCGAGTTTGTATTCCTATAATTAGGAGTGAAGCCAATAAGCAGAAAAGTATGTCGCTCGGGTTACCAATCCTTTTATTTCTGCTCCTGCGGACATACCCATGATTGTTCTTTGTTTTTATCGGCTTTTGTGAGTTTGTCTGCCCCGGACAACAAAAGTGATTAGGTAAGTGTCAAAACGAGCTGATTGATTGGCGATGAGAAATGTAGGCTGAACGACGCCCAAATTGAGACGTCTCTGGCGAGAATGCTCCGCTCATTTTCTCAAATTACTCTTATTAGTACGCGTATATTTCGTGGAAGTACCGCGCTCTCCCGAGTGATGTATCGCGGTGATGTATGATCGGCATTTGTCAGTGCCATTTTATACGGCTGATTTTTATTTAATATAATGAGGTTTCAAGTGTTTCTGATGAGGATGAATTTGTTTCGGAATAGAGGAATGTAAATATGCATACATAACAATGGACCTCAGCGTCGCTAACGGTGTCTGTTTTTTGTAATTCTGCATAATAGGACGCCCGCAATCTAAGAAGATGACATGTGGCGTCACGGTCGGGTAATTTAGGGGAAAGTCGGGTTTATTGTATTGGAAAAAAACATGTTTGAAGTCAAGTTATTACTTAGCTGTTAATAAAAGGAAGTAAACATTTATAAATAGTTCTTACCAATTGCAAATATTCAGGCGATGATGAAGCTCCTTTATCTCAAGTGTTCAACTAAAAGCTCGTTACGTTTTTATTATCGTTTAAATATTTCCTATCGGAAAAATAATTTAAAATTTTTAATGGACAGCTAAATAAAATTTTGCGTGTATGGTTTTTCTCTTATTTATTACGAACTCTAAATAAATTTTGAACCGGTTAACTTCAACCAGTTGAGCTGAAGTTTTGGATACACGTTTGGCTTGGATGACATTATACAGTTAATTAATTTTTGCCATTGTGAATTCTACAGGGTGTTTCAGTTTATTGTTGCATAACTTTAAGATTCGATAGAACTTAATGCATAAAGTCTATATAAACGTGGGTCGAAAAATGCGTGGCTTCCGAAATACAGGGTGTTTAAATTTACTTTCTAAAATAGTTTTTTTTAAATATTTCGAACAATATTTGATGTATAACAGTGAAAATTGGTATACAAGGGTTTTTTGGTACGACAAAACGAACCATGGGCCTACCGGCCACAAGTGTTAGGAGAGTTTCTGGTGCCTTGGGAATTTCAGCAAGCCATGTTCACCGTGTGCAACCTGTGCAAGGACTACAGCCAGGGTACGGAGAACGAAGAATCACATTTTGTCAGTGGATTCTTGATAGAACTGATAATAATAGGGAGTTTTTAAGTAACGTTTTATGGACCGATGAGTCATACTTCACTAGACTTGGAGTGGTAAATTTTCAGAATCAACATATTTGGTCGCATGAAAATCCGCATGCAGTTCGGGAAAGAAATTTTCAGGATGAATTTAGTGTGAACGTGTGAATTGGTATCTACCGTAATCGACTATTTGGACCATACCTTTTGCCTGCAAGGTTAAATGCTGCGACCTTCTTGGAATTTTTAAAGGCTGAACATGCAAATATGTGGGATGATGTTATGTTAGATTTAAGAAGATTTGTCTGGTTCCAGCTTGATGGCTGTCCAGCTTATTATTCGAGAATAGTTAGAAACTGGCTGGACGAAAATTATCCAGAAAGATGGATCGGCCGTGGAGGACCAGTCGCCTGGCCTCCACGATCCCCTGACCTAAATCCATTAGATTTCGTTGTGTGGGGATTTCTAAAAGAAAAAGTGTACCAGACTCCCGTAACCACAAGAGATATGCTAATAGACAGAATCAGGAATGCATGTGATGAAATAAGGCCTTATTTGGATAATGCTATACCACGTTCGATCATTCGTAGATGTGAATTGTGTATTGAACAATTGGGTTTACATTTCGAGCAACTACTTTAGATTTTATATGTATGTCCTAACTATCCAATAGCATTTTAGTTTAAATAATTAATTTAATTTGTTAAAAATAATATTGGAAAATTAAACAAATTAATATTCTGTTTTTTGTGTTTATTTGGAGTTAGGAATTATTGCTGTGTTTAAAAACACAATCTAAACGATCATCTTAATTACTTGTAATGCCCAAATCGAAAATATAAAAAAATATTATTTTCCCATAAATTAAAAATGCATCGAACCTTAAAAATCGAAATATCTCAAAAACGGCTAGCTATAACGAAAACTCACAGGAGAGCTTTTTTATGTTGAAAAGTGCGAAGAATCAGTTTTTTATTTAAAAAGCAAAAAATTTTAATACACTACAGGTACAGAAGAGAGCACCCTCTAGCGGCTACAGTAAAACTATGCCCATGGTTCGTTTTGTCGCACCAAAAAGCTGTTATACATCAAATATTGTTCGAAATATTTAATAAAAAAACTATTTTAGAAAGTAAATTTAAACACCCTGTATTTCGGAAGCCACGCATTTTTCGACCCATGTTTATATAGACTTTATGCATTAATTTTAAAAGTTCTATCGAATCTTAAAGTTATGCAACAATAAACTGACACACCCTGTATATGTGATGCGACTCATCACTTCTATAAGAACCCGTATGATATGTGTATCAAATAATTGAGCTTGATGAAAGAAACACAATAATCTACGTAATGACATTCTAAATCCAATATTGCGGCTCCCGCAAAGTGGCGACTTACATCTTTGACAGTCGCCCCTATGTTATGGGTATCAAATGAACGGGCTTCACGAGAGAAACACAATAAGCATAGTGACGTCATTTGGCCACCGCTCTAAGATGGAGCTTATTATTGTCATATTCAGACGAGATAGGTATCAAACTAAAGGGCTTGTTGACAGAAACATAACAAGCAACAATCCTAGACATTTCTCTAGAACATCGAAACCACAAGTGTTGAAATTACGAACGCTGAAATTGTAACACTCTGTGACAATTCTCAAACGCAGTGCTGCTGGTAAGTATAGTGCTGATGATCTTTGGTACTTTTTTAAGAAAAAAGGGCCTGCTGGCCGTATCAGCAGTCAACCACCTCAGCAACGGAGTGTTATTTTTTGCGTAGTGCGCCCCTGGTGGACTGCTGGATCTCTGCTGGTTCACCATTCGTCCATTAATCATTCACGTACACATACAGCGACTCGACGTACAGGTACCAAAGAACGAAAGAGAGCAGAAGGAAAAAGACGATAGATAGGAGGAGGAATATGCTGCTTGCGATGGCATTGTTGTTCGGTAATTAAAATCAGGTTGAACGCCGGCAGGTTGGAGGACAAAAAACCGAACCCATGCCATGCTAGTGGGAAAACTAGAAGGTGCTGAATAAGGATTACATCCACGAACCTATTAGTGCAAGAGGCATTATCTCGATTCTATTCAACACAACAACCAACAGTATGGTTAGATAGATAGATAGATGGATCTTTATTTCCAACAGGTACAATCACCCAATTACAGGAAATAGTTCAAAAAGAAAACAAGAGCAACACATAATCCTAGTATATAAAAAAAAAACAATCAAATTAATAATACAGCTAGATCAAAAAGCCAAAATATTAAAAAACATGATAACTCTAACCGCAAAGGTCATTACATGCCATGGGAAATGGCCAGATAACGATGTTTAAAGTCATTTCTAGATCAAGAAAGAATTGGAGTTCTCACACATAACCGTTTGATATTTGTTCGAGCTAATTCGCATGTAGTCGTGAAATTGATGACGACAACTAACATTTTCACCCTTGGCAGCGTTGCCGCTTATTGCTTATGGAATACAGATTTGAGGACTGATAATTGAATGTGAATAGTAATAATATAATAATAATAATAATAATAATAATAAATGACTTTATTGAATAAAACAAATAATCTTTTTACAACGGTAATTTAGAAAAAAAATACAGAATACGTTGCCTAATATATGAACCAAATAAGACAAAAAAAATAATAATAGTAATAAGTCTTAAACAACAATACAGAATAATCATAATAATAGTCACGTGTTAACACTAACTGGACTGAAAGTATATTAAAATTACAAAAATATTAATTAATACTGGTCACTATAAAATTAGGTTACTGGTTAGAGATGCAACATATCGGAAAAAAACGGGAAAAATTAGGAAAAAAACAGGTTTTTTCCGTTTTTTTCCAGACCATGGGAAAAACTGGACAAAATGGGAAAATTTAAATATTTTTTAATTGATCAAATTCTTGTAATTTAATGAGTATATAGATAATAATGATTATTACTGAATCTTGATATTAGTAATAAAGAAAGTAAGGAAAATATGCAAGGAAACCGAAATCCCACCTTCAAAACACTTAAAGTATTTCAAAATTAATATACCAAGTGACATATAAATCCGAACACCCAGTTTAAATGGTTTTATTTTAATAAAATTTTGTATAAGTACTTAATGAAGCATAATAAGTAAATGATAAAATTTCAAAATGATTGCACTGCTTTAAAGCCCTTTGACCTTTAATAATGTGTGGATGCACCCTGATGTGCTACGCATTCTCCAACGCGCCTAGGCATGCTTTTGATCAGGTGGTCAATGTCCTCGTGTGGTATCTCATTCCAGGCAACCACCAACTCCTCTCGAAGTGCTTCTAGAGTCTGAGGAGGACGTTGCAAATTGAGCAATCTGCTACCCATCATATCCCACACGTGCTCAATTGGGGATAAGTTGGGAGATCTTGGTGGCCATGGTAACAATGTGACATCATTATGTTGAAAGAAGTCTATTGTGACTCTTGCAACATGTGGTCGGGCATTATCTTGTTGGAAAGTTGGATCTGCAAGGGTGTCAAGATAGGGTAAAAGATGGGGTTCTAGAACTTCGTGGATATAACGCTGCGCGTTCATGTTACCTCTGATGAAGATTAAAGGTGACCTGGAACCATAAGCTATAGCACCCCAAACCATAACTCCAACAGTGTGATGAACATGTCTTTCAACAAAAAACTGTGGATTCCTCCTTTCACCACGTCGCCTTCTAACCCTGGCACGACCATCGTGCATGCCTAAACAAAATCGACACTCGTCACTAAAGACAATACTGTTTCATTCCTGATCCCAGAGTGACCGTTGTCTGCACCACTCAAGGCGATTACGTCGGTGTTCTCGAGTTAAAGGGAGGACGAAGAATGGCCGGTATGAAAACAAGCCAAAACTTCTCATTCGTCGGTAAACACTTCGCATGCCAATAGGTCTTCCGTGTTCTGCAAACCATTCATTTGCAATGGACCTGGTAGTGGAGAAACGGTCCCTTAAGGCCAATAATCTTAGGCGGCGATCTTCACGGTCTGTTGTTCTACGGTGGCGTCCAGTGCTCCTTGCTCTTTGCGTACGGCCTTCTCGAAGCCATGCCTGACAACACCTAACCACAGTGTCTACACTTCTTTGCACTCTAACTGCAATTGCCCGAAAAGAAAGTCCAGCTTCCCGAAGTCCCACTATACGGCCCCTATCAAACTCACTAAGTTGACGAAATCGTACAGGTCTCCGTACTCTAGGCATCGTAACCGATCGTAAAGAATGTCAAGAACCAAAATCCGCCAACGTTGATTCTTTACTGCGGCTGAAATATTCATTTTTAGAGCGTTAGTGAATTAAAATAAAGCAGTATAAAAACCGGAATGTCCAACTGATAAGGCTGAAAATTTTTTCATTTGTTATTTACAGTAAGATAAATACATTCACCAACTTTTATTAAAATAAAACCATTTAAACTGGGTGTTCGGATTTATATGTCACTTAGTATAAAATATTCACTTACCAGAAACCAAAACAAACACTTGGGTCAACAACACTAAAAATCTTCAGAACAAACACACTCAATTGTTACAGCAAGATTTCACTTTGTATTATTCATTTACTGCGCTTATGATAAGGCTAAATTAAAATGCGTGCTTTAAAATAAACAAGACGTGTCAATATTGAAGAATCTCATTCTCAATATTGAATAAGGTCTTTTCCTATTGGTCCAACTGACCGTCAAATATTAATGTTGGTGAAATTGGCCCTTACACCACCAAAATTTGAGGTAACGATCTGTGTAAACACATCTAGGAAGACTTCAGAATTAACACAGGTATTTTTTGTATTGTTCACAATCAATCAAAATAGTTCCTCTCCCAGTGGCGTAAAAAGTCAAAATTACGCCAAAAGTGACAAGCAGAGGTTTTGCTTATTACGGTCAATAAAATATAGATTTCACAGAACCATTTCATATAAAACTATTAATATTTTCTGAATATAGCACCTAGCCTATATTTCATTGCTACTTTCGTTCCATCAGCCATTCCACCTTTTAGATCAGATTGGCGCTTTTGGTTCATAGATTTTTCGATCGATCTGAATATTGTGACGTGAGAACTGAAAAATGCAGCAGGTGAGAGAAGATATTAAGATAATTTTAATGAGATTACGGGCTCTCATCTTTAAACTCAATTCGTATTCCTGATACCGTTGATTAGATGATGCAGAGAACACAAAAGTTGAAAGCTTTATTATGACCAAGGTAGAGTTCTAAGTAGCTGAATAGTGAATCTATATTATTGAATAGCTGTTTTTATTCACATTATGTACATATGTTACATATATTTATATAGATACATGAGTAACCTAGTTAAGTCAAGTAGTTTATAAAAATATTAAGCTACTTCAAACAAAAACTTGAGAGATACTTCTTATTTAACTTCACAACAATCGACCGTTCTTCATTCAGATCACCCATGGGGCGACTAAGAATAAATCCAATCAACTAAATTTTTGTTCTAAGGTGAGTGACGAAATCATTTTAGGTACCTATGAGTACTAGAAATATTAGAAATCGCCAAAAAGTTTATCTTTACTGATTAGCAAAAATATGATGGCCTATCTCAAAGTATAGAGGTATAGACGCTTCTCGAACTTGAAGAGTTTCGACCATTAGCTAAAACTGACCATGGACTAGTAAAACCAGTGGTAATCGTGACGGTTGATGGAGGGCCAGATGAAAATCCACATTATCAAAAAGTCATAGGGTTTGCTATACAACACTTTAAGCGACATGATCTCGATGCATTGTTTTTAGCTACCAATGCTCCTGGAAGAAGTGCGTATAACAGAGTAGAGCGCAGAATGGCTCCTCTTAGTCGGGAACTGGCTGGTTTAATATTGCCTCATGACCATTTTGGGTCTTATTTGGATGAACGTGGCGTTACAATTGATGAACATTTAGAAAGATCTAATTTCGAATTTGCAGGAAATGTATTAGCTGAAGTATGGAGTTCAATGGAAATTGATGGCTATAATGTTAATGCAAAATATGTTGGGGCAAGTAAACAAGATCTTCCTGATTTTCCAGGCATTGAATGGTATTCAGAACATGTGCGCGAGAGCCAATACTTGCTTCAAATTGTAAAATGTAGAAATACAGAATGCTGTCGTCCAAGAAGTGGCCTATTTAGATTACTAGACAATAGGTTTCTTCCACCATCTGTAAAAGTAAAATAAACAGTTGATGACTTGGTTTTGGATGAAGGAGGGCAATTTCTTAATCTTCCAGTCAATTTAGCTCTACGCTTAAGTGCGTCACTCAAAGATTTCCTGCAAATGCCCTACGATTATTTTTGTCCGGCGGTAAAATTGAGGCTATCAAGTCGAACATGCAAAACGTGTGGTCTTTATCATGCTTCCGTCAAGTCACTAAATCGTCACATCGAAAATATCCATAAAAAAGTAAACACGCACACTGATAGGAAAGTTAGACCTGTAAGAGTCGCTGCTCGTCGTGCTAATGAACTGATGGGCATTATTCAAAATTTAGAGCACCATGATGTTGAATGGCTCGACGAGAACGACGTAGCATTCCAAAATCCGATGAAAGCGAGCAAACTCACAACACTGAGCAGCAATCGAAGCAATCCAATGTCATCGAAAACTTAGAATCATGGATTTGGGTTTTAATATATAATAATAATAATAATAATAATAATAATAAATGCCTTTATTAATCAGCATACATCAGTGAGGCGAAGTTTAGCGAAATGGCTACTCTTACACTTTACCTCACTGTGTACGAAAGAGTAACACAGTTAAACTCGATACACAAACAAACAATAGTAATAATAAGAAAAAGAAACAAATGCACACTTGAACTATTAATATAATAATAATAATAATAAAGTGTCATAAAAATAAAACAAACCAACAACTCAAACACTGAGAGACGATTGTATCTCCAATAGCTGTTTTCCAACTGATTTCTTAAGAGTAAACTTTCTTGTTTGTTAGCCGCACTGACTGAATTGTAAAGCTCAACAGCATTATACGTGAAAGATCTCTGATATAATGAGGTGTAGTGAAGAGGAATATTGAACTGTTCATCATGACGTAACCTTCTTGAAATTAAATTCCTACGCGGAACTAACTTATTTGCAAGGTAAATAGGTCTCTTGGTAACGACTGTTTTATGTACAAAAACCAACATATGAAACTTGAAAAGATTATTGAGCTTCAGCCACCCCAGCTCACAGATCTTGGATGTAACATGGCTATACCTACGAAGGCCGAAAACAAAACGACAACAACAATTTTGAATTTTCTGCAATCTGGTTTTTGTTATGGAGTCAAGACAAGGATAAAACAGTATAAAACAGTAAAGCAGCTTAGACATAACTAAACTTTCCACCAATTTCTTTCTAGTCTTGAAATTGAGAATAGAACGATTGGAGTATAGGAGTCTTAGGCTTGCATATGTAGCTTTAGATATATTACTGACGTGGTGATGAAATCTAAGATTTACGTCTAAAGTAACACCTAGACTTTTTGCATGCGTGACGAGTGGAATATGGTCATTATTTACCCTCAAATCAATCATCCTTTCAAAATGCTCATAGCTGGTTTTGGGACAGAACAACACCGCAAAACTCTTGGTAGGATTGAGCTTCAAACAGTTAGCCTTGCAATAGTCAGTTATATTTACCAGATCTAAATTTATTTTATACGAAGCTTGATCCACATTAGTAGAGTCTAAAGTGAAGGTCAATTGTGTATCGTCTGCGTAAGTATGAATACTATAAAACTGTAATACAGTATGCAAGTCAAAAGTATAAACTAAATATAGTAAAGGACCAAGCACGGAACCCTGAGAAACACCAGAAGCAACATCGGCACTAAGAGAAACTCCTTGGCTTGTTCTTATTCGTTGCTTGCGATTATTTAAGTATGATTTAAAAAAGCAAAGAGGAACGTCAGATAGTCCGTAGTATTTTAATTTGGATAGAAGCATTTCGTGGTTAACCGTATCAAATGCCTTTGAGAAATCTAACAACACCGGCACAGTGTAAATATGATTGTCTAAGTTAGAGATAATCTCATCAGTTATGTGTAATAATGCAGATGTTGTGCTGTGACCACTACGGAAACCAGACTGACAATTTGGAAATATATTGTACTCTTCAAAATATTTTACCAATTGCATATAAACAATTTTTTCCAATATCTTTGACAAGGCACACAATATACTAATGGGTCTCAAATCCGACTATTCTGTAGGATTATTATTCTTAGCCAGAGGAGTTATAACAGCCTCTTTCCACAAACTTGGAAATACTCCTTTTTCTAACCAAAAATTGACGATATGTGTTAGATGAGGTAACACTTCAGGAATACACAAATTGATCATTCCTATGTTAATTCCATCACAACCAGTTGCTTGAGATTTGATGGAAATTATAATATCTAAACCATCTTCTGGGGTAACTAAATGAAAGTGAAAGAGCGGAATGTCTGAATTAAAAGAACTTGAAATATATTCATCTACCGTACGATTTATAAGACGGGAATTAACATTATGGGATATAAAATTTGATAAAAAATAATTGTTAACTTCGTCAGGATTGAGCAAGTGTGGGGGAATTTCTGCCTTATTTTTTTGGTAAGCTCCAAAATTTCTTAAGTGTATGTACCAAAAATTTAAAATAAGCGTGTTATGTTAGTCAGATATACTATTTTTGTCCTTTACTAAAATATAATCTCTATCCTAAATCTGTTTTCTTATTTTTCAAATGATAATTATAACGTTATAATTATAATATTAAAAAAAACAATACATTCATTGACAAATGTTTACGTAAGCATGGGGGGAGGGGGTAAGAGCTTTGCTTACTTTCGCTGACAGGGCGGATGAGGGGTAAATAATTGTAATAAATCTGCTTACGTAATACTTGAACGGCCCCTATGAAAAAACAAAAAATTCCTGGTATTTTGTTTTCGTCAGTTGTTTGGTACAACATTCGCTACAATACATTATTAATGCGTGATCTAATATTACGACGATGAAAGCAAAATACATATATTTATTTTTCAATTTATTAGTAAAGCTCAGGTTTATAACTTAATTTCTGTATGACTTTTATTACATTTTTTGTTTGAGAAAATCACTTCTTTCGTAACAATGCATATGTGATTAAAATGTGTCGGATAAGTTGTGAAACACAAATTGCTCTTAACCATTCCGCATAGCCTGCAAGTTATTCGACAGAAAACGAGCTTCCCTATCGATCCGTTCAAGTATCTCCGGAAAACCTCTTGTATTCCTCTTGCTAGCCAGAACCATATGGGGACAATGCGACGGGATTGCATTCCCGCTCGGGCGTCTCCCCCAGTGCACATGTCTCCTGAAAAACCCATCCGCAAAAACTAATCCCGCAGGATAGTCCCGGGAATCCCTTAATCCCGGTTGTAAGGCACCCGGCAACGAGCGCCGAGATAAGAGACGCCGCACCGCCGCGTCTCTCTACTGCTACTGTTATAAAGAAATATATGATGAAACGAGGCAAAAAGAATCGATTGACGTTCGGAGGAGGGTTGTCCGACTAATCGATGACCCTTCTCTAGCTGACAGTCTCGGGACCCTTTCGCACCGATGGACCGTCGGCGATCTGACTCTCGTCCACCGTCATGTCAACGGGCTTTGCTCCTGAGAGGTTGTTACGGTTTATTTTTATGATCGACTAAAAATTAACTATAGCTTGATAGAGTACGTTTCTATCCCGGCTGCTTTGATATAAAAAAACTCTATTTTATTTGATCGTATAGTTATTTCCAACTCAAAAGGACCTAGAGAGGAGGTACTGCCGATGAATTTCACTGCCACTGCCTATCAGTTGGACATTCCGGTTTTTAAACTGCTTTTTTTTAATTCACTAACGCTCTAAAAATGAATATTTCAGCCGCAGTAAAGAATCAACGTTGGCGGATTTTGGTTCTTGACGTCCTTTACGATCGGTTACGATGCCTAGAGTACGGAGACCTGTACGATTTCGTCAACTTAGTGAGTTTGATAGGGGCCGTATAGTGGGACTTCGGAAAGCTGGACTTTCTTTTCGGGCAATTGCAGTTAGAGTGCAAAGAAGTGTAGACACTGTGGTTAGGTGTTGTCAGGCATGGCTTCGAGAAGGCCGTACGCAAAGAGCAAGGGGCACTGGACGCCGCCGTAGAACAACAGACCGTGAAGATCGCCGCCTAAGATTATTGGCTTTAAGGGACCGTTTCTCCACTACCAGGTCCATTGCAAATGAATGGTTTGCAGAACACGGAAGACCTATTGGCATGCGAAGTGTTTACCGACGAATGAGAAGTTTTGGCTTGTTTTCATACCGGCCACACTGGGTCCTCCCTTTAACTCGAGAACACCGACGTAATCGCCTTGAGTGGTGCAGACAACGGTCACTCTGGGATCAGGAATGGAACAGTATTGTCTTTAGTGACGAGTCTCGATTTTGTTTAGGCATGCACGATGGTCGTGCCAGGGTTAGAAGGCGACGTGGTGAAAGGAGAAATCCGCAGTTTTTTGTTGAAAGACATGTTCATCACACTGTTGGAGTTATGGTTTGGGGTGCTATAGCTTATGGTTCCAGGTCACCTTTAATCTTCATCAGAGGTAACATGAACGCGCAGCGTTATATCCACGAAGTTCTAGAACCCCATCTATTACCCTATCTTGACACCCTGGCAGATCCAACTTTCCAACAAGATAATGCCCGACCACATGTTGCAAGAGTCACAATAGACTTCTTTCAACATAATGATGTCACATTGTAACCATGGCCACCAAGGTCTCCCGACTTATCCCCAATTGAGCACGTGTGGGATATGATGGGTAGGAGATTGCTCAATTTGCAGCGTCCTCCTCAGACTCTATAAGCACTTCGAGAGGAGTTGGTGGTTGCCTGGAATGAGATACCACAGGAGGACATTGACCACCTGATCAGAAGCATGCCTAGGCGCGTTGGAGAATGCGTAGCACATCAGGGTGCATCCACACATTATTAAAGGTCAAAGGGCTTTAAAGCAGTGCAATCATTTTGAAGTTTTTATCATTTATTTATTAAGTACTTATACAAAATTTTATTAAAATAAAACCATTTAAACTGGGTGTTCGGATTTATATGTCACTTAGTATATATTTCAAAAAGGTATGTAGAAGCCTACAAAGATACGAATTTCCAAAACGTAACCCGTTGTAGGCACCAAATGATTAAGGCCTGTATCGTCAGTCATCCCTACAATTGTAGGGTGCGTTTATCGCCTCCTTGATTGTCATACTCTTTTCTCTCCTTCAAAAATTTCTAGATTACACTCGTCCCGTGTCAGCGTCAGCTGTCTCCTATCGTTAAGATATGTTTTCCTTTTAAATTGTAGGCAATTTCAGGCTGATAAAACATGATATAACTCAAAAGCAGGCACAATTTGATGCAAATAGATGTTTGTGACACAACCTCAAAATAGAGCTCTGACACGGAGAGGTAGAAAACTATCACAATCAAGGAGGCCGTAAACGCGTTTATGGCCTCCTTGATTTCGATAATATTACTTCTTCTTCGTTAAGGTACATGTATGTCCTGCTTTACATTTCTGGTCTGCTGTCAATCAGAAGTCAATTGTGATGTTAGGTTATGTTTCTTTTTTGACGAAACTTTTGACAGATGAATCAAATGCCGAAGGATATTTTCTTGCAAATAATGTTGATCATTCAATAATAATTTCCTACACTGAACAAATTCGTCAGGCTGTGGTACCTTCAAGTCCCGTATCTGGTATTAATGATCTAAAATCAACAATTTAATGCAAATGGATGTGTATTTATACATATATATTTGCCTAACAGCTTACAACAAAGCTGTTCCTTGATGAAGCTGGTAAGTTACAAAATTTTTAAATATTGCATATTCATCTTTATATACATGCATTTTTTTCGGATGTGGTTCGTTCTCACAGACTTTACGAGACGTTGGATAAGAAACATTGTATCCGAAGTGCAACTGCATCGTTGATGTCCGAGTTGACGTTGAATCTTGCAGTTATCACAAAACAGAGAAATACCGAGTAATCCCTAGATATAGTAATTGCATTACAGGTGAAAACCCATACAGGTACTGTCAGTTCTCGGATTTACCTTCAACTACCGAATAAATAAAGAGAGAATGACTTGGTGACGGGATGGACTTAAAAGTGACCCAAAGAAAAACGATCCCTTATCTCGACTTGTTTTCGGATGGTTGACTCTCTAACTAGGATCGTTTTAACGGTTTTGGGGGATTACACTGTCGAAGGAGGATTACCCAGCCTGATTTCGGACTTTTGTTTACATTACTAGGAACAGGATTTCGGAGGTATCGCTTCGTTGAAGTTGACAGGTATGTGAATCACCTAAACAGTACGTTGGACTTAACGGAACGATACTAGCCTGTATTTGTATTTTCGCTTTTATTTCAAATGCTCCTTGGAAGCACAGGTAGCGCTTACGTTTAGTTACAATTCAAAAAATGGTTTGAAAAAACTACTGCTACGTCCATTGGATAATTTCTATAACATCTGTACATGGTGTTTTATGATTGACATAATTTTTCCCATCTCAGTTCAATTTTCATAATAAATCTATCTATAATGAATTTTTTTTTCATTTTATTTATTTAGGGTCGATTTCACCAACATTAATGTTATGGATCAATAGGAAAATACCTTATCGAAATGCAATTTGACAGAAGCTGTCAAAGGTCTCAGAATATCAGTGATTTCTATTAAAATATTGAATAAAATCGTGAAAATTCGACTGTATTCTAACAAGACCACTTCTTGATTCCAACATGATGCTTTTGTACAGAGAAAACAGGTCAACTTTCATGTATTTTGATTTGTGTTATAAATTTACATTTAACAATGCGTTATCCCTAAAGCCAATGGGAATACGGCAAATAATAGGTCGATTTTCTAGCTGTTAAATTTGGCAGCAGATTTGGACGTTTGTTAATGCATGGCAATCTCGAATTTAAGTTCAATATACTGTTATCATTACGTACCTGTTGAATAGTGTGGATTTGTCTGTATTTTGCAAGACACATGTGTCACTCCTTGAAATGCAATAATCAGCTGTATTCAAATAATGTCTAATATAAATATAACCTAGAATGTGTACTCGTGGAAAAAGAAAAATATGGCAAATTTGTAGTTTTTTTGCAGGTGTTAGGTTTGCTGGTAGCTTTAAGGCATATATTTGGGAACTTCTTAATCGCTGTGAATATAGTGTGGATGTTTGTTCAGTTCCTGAACAACGAAAAATATTCAACATTATAATAATAATAATATTTATTCACTCAATGTACAAAGATAACAAACAATATGAGTAAATAAATATAAAATCAAAACAGGCCTAATAGAAGGCATCGCCTGTACATGGACCAATAAATTTAAGTTGAAACTGTAGAATGCAAATGACAAAAAAGGACAAAAATTAGCTACAGTAGATTATGTATTTAGTTGATGTTCGTATTTATGAGTTTATGAATTTCAGTCCTAGATATAGAATGTAGCCACTTTTTTAAATTTCTTTTGAAACAATTTCCGAAACGTAAATCTTTTAAGTCTTTAGGTATAATTTCATAAAATTTAGGCGCTAAATAGAGATATGATCGCTGCATTATAGATTTATGCGGTTGAGGAACTACTGTGCCACGAATTTTGTACCTGGTATAATGATTATGTTTAATTTTTTGGTCGGTGTTTACAAATTTATGGTAGTGAGTGATACTGTGTAAGAAATAAAGCTGTCTTATATCATACATTCGAACATCTGCGTATAATTTTTCAGTGGGATAAAGTTTCGGTTCTTTAAATATCATTTTTAGAATACTTTTTTGAAAAACATTTAAATTATAGATATGTGAGGAACATGCAGCTCCCCATGCTGATATACCATATGTGAGATGAGGCTCAATCAGTGTATGGTATAATGTTCGAAGATATTTTTCTGTCAATATATTCCCAAGGTATTTAATTTTGTAGGATACAAATCTAACTTTCTTTAAAATATAATTGACATGGATGTCCCATCGTAAGTGAGGATCCAAGACCACTCCAAGGTATTTTATGTTGGGCACTCTATTAATTTGCTTTTTTTGATCATTAATATTAAAGGAGAAATTTGTGTAATTTGGCAGATGTCTAGCATAAGATCCAAATGGTAAAAAATGTGTTTTAGAGTAGTTAATGCTTAATTTTCTACTGTTAAACCACCGAATAATTTTGATAAAATCATTTTCAATTACATTTTTCAGATCAGACCAGTCAGTGCCTTCATATAATATTGCAGTATCATCTGCAAAACTAGTTATTTTGCCGACACAATTAATTTGGAAAATATCATTTAAATATATATTGAATAACAGCGGACCTAAGACACCACACTTAATATACATTTCTTTACTAAATGATCCTGATATCTGCACAGATTGTGGGCGATTTGACAAATAACTTTCGATCAGTGAGTATGCGTTTCCTCTGAAACCAATTCTCTCCAATGCTTCTAATAATAATTTGTGATTAACTGTGTCGAAAGCTTTCTTTAAATCAACAAAAATGCAGATTGAAGGGATTCTGTTATCAATATTTTGATGTATTTGATTTACAATTTTAGTTATTGCGTCCGATGTAGCCTTCCCTTCTGTAAATCCATATTGATTTTCACTTAAAATTTTGAATTTTGTGAGGTATCGAATCATTCTAGTAGATAAACTTTTTCAAAAACCTTTGCTACACTGGATATTATTGATATTGGTCTATAGTTGTTAACATCTGTTTTTGTTCCTGATTTGTGTATCGGTATTATATTACCTTTTTTTAAAATTGAGGGATATATGCCAGATTCAAAGCAATTGTTGATTAGGTAAGTGAGTGGTTCTGTTATGTCCTCGGCTATAATTTTCAAATGCTCGCTTTTAATACCATCGAACCCAGGACTTTTCCGATTTTTTAAGGACATAACAGTGGTGTATACTTCACATTGTTCGACTTTATCCAAAATAAATGAGTTCAAAGTTCTTTTTGGAGGCTGAGTATTTTGTACATTTGCTTGTATATTACTTGCTAAATTTTCGTCTATGTCAGTAAAGAATTGTACAAATTCATCGCATATCTGTTGAGTATTTTTTAATACTGTTCCCGATGTTGTATTTAACTCAGTGACACACTCTTTAACTTTTGTTTTCCCAGTAATCTCATCAATAGTTGTCCAAAGCCGCTTAGGATCATTTAAGTTATTATTCAATTTATTTAGGTAATGTTTTCGTTTGGTTTGCCTTACAAGCTCTATAAATTTATTTTTATATTGGTTGTAGCAGTCGGTATTCTCTGTAGTTGGCGTTAGTTTCATTACATTATATAGTCTTTCTTTTTCTATTGCCGATGTTATTAATCCTTTGGTAATCCAGGCATTTCTGCTTTTCTCTTTGTGACTAATTATTACTTTATTGGTACTAATATCTATTAGTTTTTTTTATTTTCTCTATGAACAGTCCCGTTGCTTTGTCTATATTATTTATAGAGTATAATTGTTCCCAGGATTCTTGTTTGACATTTGATATTAGTTTTGAATTGTCGACAAAAAATTTGTAATTTTCCTGGTTGTTACTAACGGTAGGGATGTTAGAATGTTTTTCATTTGAAGATATCAGTAAAATAGTGGAGAAGTGGTCAGTAATATCGCTTTCTAGATTATTGGTATACAAGTAATTTTGTTGGATAGGTCTTTCACAAAGCAGTGATCTATACATGTGCCACTGATGGACCTTGTAGGTAGGTTTATATAGGACAGAAATCCGTTACTTGATAGGATATTCAAGTATTCATTTGTGATGGGATCATCGTCCAAAATATTTATACGTATATTGACATCTCCCAAGAAAATATGTTGCTTTAAATGAACTTTATTTTGATTTTGAAAAAAAAATTCGGTATTCTTTAAAAACTCGTGGGGTTCTGAACATGGCGGACGATAAATTGCAGATACCTCAATTTTGTTATGGTTAATTTGGATCATTATGTTTAAAATTTTGATTCCATCGGTGAATGTGAATGTATCATGATTATATTGCAGTTTATTTCTTACAAAAACTATCACCCCATCGTTTTGGTTATAAATGCCAAAGTTATACAGCGTGTCATATCCCTGCTGATTGAAGCAAGAAATATCAGCCACTTGCCACGTTTCAGTTAAAACTATTAGATCAAAATTGTACCATATTTGGTCGAGTAGTATTTTTAAGTAATCAATGTTGTGTTTTATACTCCTTATGTTCATATTAAAAATTCGAAATTTTGCATCAGAATTTTGTGTACATAAATTAAGTTCATCGACGTTTTGTGCTATATTTGTTGCAATACTTGGAATTTGGAAACCATTAATGTATTTATTTACTGACATTTTTAGGTCCTCTTTAGAGATAGGAGTAGTAAAAGATGAACTTGAATTTTAAAAAAGTATCCTTAAGTTTTGTTGTTCCTGATAATATTTGTACGATGGACAGTTTTTGTCGGTAGGTGAGTGGTTAATATTATAATTTTTTTTTATATCTTTCATTTCCATATCTACAGTTGCAGCATTCTATTGATACATGCTTACAATTTTCTTCTTCGTGACCGTTGCCACAGTTGGCACATATCTTCTCATTCCTGCAATTCTTTTCTGTATGATTAAAACGGTAGCATTTTCTACACTGAGAAATGTCGTTATTTTGATATACTGTCAACATTGCCATCCCAGAAGTATTCTTCTATCATTGTCTTTGAAGATTTTTTTGAATAGCTTTCCAGAAGTTTCCGCGTAGATAGTGTAATTGTTTCTTGATGGAAAATATTTGATAAACTTTACTTGTATGTCTCCACTCTGAATCATATAGTTCTGATGTATAAGATCTTCTTCAATTTGCTTTTCATTCGGTTCCTCACTACTTTTATAATTTATTATTTTAATTTTTGGATTTAACATTTTCGGCTCAGTAACTTGGTATTTTTCATTCAATTTATTTTGAAGTTCATCTTTCAGTTTATTATGGTTTGATTCATCAATTTTTATATCAATTCCACCATTTTTGAGTTTCTCACACTGGATGTATTGATATCAAAAAACCTGAATGGTTTTGTGGGAATATCAATCTAAGGTGCCATAATGGTTCTGATGAACGGCAAGTAAATGAATGGATGTTTGGAAACGAGCAATATCTTTGGTAGAGCCTGTCATCAAGTAAGTGCTTAATGGATATCTGCAAGAGGTTTATAGGAAAAAACACCCAGTATCGCATATCAATTGAAGAAAATAATATAGACATGAATAAAAAATCAACAATAGCAATTAAAACATGAATTTTATTCAAAAATCCAACATTTCTTTAAATTTTGACTGAATTATATGTAATTTCTTAATATTCAATAAGCTGGTGATATTTCAATGACAAGCTGTCATCTCATACTTTGACAGTAATTTGCTTTCAACATTTCATAGCTATTGGTTGCAAAAATTTGTTGATTGGAACTTGAAGCTCGTTGTATTTGACGGTCTGTTACCCTATAGGTGGAGAATAACGGACTGTTGTTGGTGAAATTGGCCCTAAATATAGTTTATTTGTCTGCCAAATTCAATTATTAGAGAGACAAAATCAAGAGGCAAAAAAGTCCATTTTTCTGATAATGGAGAAATTCGCCTTTGTCATGTGAATACGAATATTCCTAATGATATCATTAAGATCTGAAATGGTATAAGAGTGACACAGATTATTCGATATCAAGGCCTCCTCCCTTATATCGAATAATATTTTTTATGTTTTTCTCCGTGTCCCATTTCCCAACCCTAAAAATGTCCTTCGCGTACGCATAAATATGAACACAAAATTGATGGAATCAGCTATTCCTGGCGCGTCTGCGGGGATATAATCTGAATCCGCAGGCAGCACGTAAAGGTAGGCCGGGGGTGCAGCCTAAGAGCAGAAACAAGGCCAGATTAGGCTAAGCCCTTCGCCCTGTAGGGTGCCGCTTGCTGACTGCACGAATTCTATTGAACGGATACGCCGGGCCTGCTGACTCCTCTTTTCTTTCGTTTCTCTGATGCTCCTTTATATGGGTTGGTAGCTTCGAGCTGGGATTTGCATTCATTTTGAAACACGTGGGAGTCTACGTAGATGCTGTTTTATTCAGTGAAAAAGCTCGTTTTTGTATACATTCGTACCAGTCGTATCAATTACCATAACAAGAAGGGTGTTCTGGAAGTGTAGAGAAATATAAAAAAAGGTGAAACACCTACGTATGTTTATCCGATTCTAATAGTTTTTGGCATATATGTTCAGTATCCCTTCGCTTCAGTGATATTGTTCTTCAGCTGCTCTACAGTATTTGGTTTGTTGGTATAATCCGAGCTCGAGATTATCTACCATTAAAAGAAGTTACCAAGCTTAAAGTTTGCCAATTGTAAACTCTTTAGACGGTAATCTCGAGCTTACGACAAGCTATGTCGTCATCTTCAGGAGCTAACACAAATATTAAGCTAGCAACTAATTTAGAAAGGATACAGGTTGCGAATTTCATATTTGTGTTTTAGCTCCTGAAGATGACAACATAGTTTGTCGAAAGCTCGAGATTACCGTCAAAAGAGTTTACTAAGCTTAAAGTTTACCAATTCCCAATTAACAATTGATTGTATTTCGTGCCCAACTGGTCGTTGGAAATGTCAATGACTACTGCTCATATATATATATATACTAAGTGACATATAAATCCGAACACCCAGTTTAAATGGTTTTATTTAATAAAAGTTGGTGAATGTATTTATCTTACTGTAAATAACAAGTGACAAAATTTTCAGCCTTATCAGTTGGACATTCCGGTTTTATACTGCTTTTTTTTAATTCACTAACGCTCTAAAAATGAATATTTCAGCCGCAGTAAAGAATCAACGTTGGCGGATTTTGGTTCTTGACATCCTTTACGATCGGTTACGATGTCTAGAGTACGGAGACCTGTACGATTTCGACAACTTAGTGAGTTTGATAGGGGCCGTATAGTGGGACTTCGGGAAGCTGGACTTTCTTTTCGGGCAATTGCAGTTAGAGTGCAAAGAAGTGTAGACACTGTGGTTAGGTGTTGTCAGGCATGGCTTCGAGAAGGCCGTACGCAAAGAGCAAGGGGCACTGGACGCCGCCTTAGAACAACAGACCGTGAAGATCGCCGCCTAAGATTATTGGCCTTAAGGGACCGTTTCTCCACTACCAGGTCCATTGCAAATGAATGGTTTGCAGAACACGGGAGACCTATTGGCATGCGAAGTGTTTACCGACGAATGAGAAGTTTTGGCTTGTTTTCATACCGGCCACACTGGGTTCTCCCTTTAACTCGAAAACACCGACGTAATCGCCTTGAGTGGTGCAGACAACGGTCACTCTGGATCAGGAATGGAACAGTATTGTCTTTAGTGACGAGTCTCGATTTGTTTAGGCATGCACGATGGTCGTGCCAGGGTTAGAAGGCGACGTGGTGAAAGGAGGAATTCACAGTTTTTTGTTGAAAGACATGTTCATCACACTGTTGGAGTTATGGTTTGGGGTGCTATAGCTTATGATTCCAGGTCACCTTTAATCTTCACCAGAGGGTAACATGAACGCGCAGCGTTATCTCCACGAAGTTCTAGAACCCCATCTTTTACCCTATCTTGACACCCTGGCAGATCCAACTTTCCAACAAGATAATGCCCGGCCACATGTTGCAAGAGTCACAATAGACTTCTTTCATATAATGATGTCACATTGTTACCATGGCCACCAAGATCTCCCGACTTATCCCCAATTGAGCACGTGTGGGATATGATGGGTAGGAGATTGCTCAATTTGCAACGTCCTCCTCAAACTCTAGAAGCACTTCGAGAGGAGTTGGTGGTTGCCTGGAATGAGATACCACAGGAGGACATTGACCACCTGATCAGAAGCATGCCTAGGCGCGTTGGAGAATGCGTAGCACATCAGGGTGCATCCACACATTATTAAAGGTCAAAGGGCTTTAAAGCAGTGCAATCATTTTCAAATTTTTATCATTTACTTATTATGCTTCATTAAGTACTTATACAAAATTTTATTAAAATAAAACCATTTAAACTGGGTGTTCGCATTTATAAGTCACTTAGTAATATATATATATATATATATATATATAAAATGGCAAAGCCCAACGAAAGCTATAGATTAATAAAGTATAAAGAGTTCTCATCGCTTTAATCTTGTCAAATACCCAACTAAAGGCGATAGCTTTATTTTTTCACTTATATATATATATATATATAACTTGAGACGTGGTCATTGTCGTCTAGACCAGTTAGGTGAAAATTAAAGCTTCCGCCTTTTGTTGGGTACTACGACAAAGTTTAAGCAAGGAGGACTCTTTATACTTTTTAATCTCTCTAGCTTTCGATGGTCTTTGCCATCATCATCAGGAGAGTAGTATGTGAGGATGTTGCTAAATGCTATTTACGTTAAGGATGAGGGAAACATCCAGAACATGGTGAAAGCTGGATACATGGTACAATGGTCAAAATTATACAAACTACACACAGCTGTATGACAAGAACAAATTAAAAGCAGATTAAAAATATTTAAAACGATAGTATTACATCGTGAAGCCACTAGATGATTGCTCGATGTAATGCTTAACTTTCGTTTTAAATATTTTTAAACGAAGATGGAAAGGGAAGTTTGTAGTTTCATATGTACATTCACTTCGGGCCTGATGAAGCCAACGAGCAGAAATACGGATCGCTCGGGTTACCTATCCTATTTTCTGTTCTAATCCACTTACCTCCTTTTTGCGGATTTTATCCATTAGTTTCCAACTTATTGATATATATATATATATATATATATATATATATATATATATATATATATATATATATATAATGTATAAGCAAATTTCCGTCTGAATATATTCCGGCCGTTGTCGGACGTTGCAGTTCGTCGAATTGAAATCTTCGACCTCCGGGCTAGCAAAACGTAAAAATCAAATGTCACTGAATTTCGTGTCGAATGCCGTAGGCTGCAGTAACGCCATTTTATAGCGGCACCGGCAATCGCAAATAGTAGAAAACAACGAAAAGCCTGCTAGCAAAGCATCATACGCAAAACGCGTCCTGCACTCGCAGTGGTTGGCACATTGATTTACTGCCGGTTTCTTGTTGGTCGCTCTCGTACTGGTTCGGTCGCTCTGCTTTAGTACTTCTGTTATTTATGGCGTGCTTTCTATAATTTTGCATTTCAAATTAAAAGCATCGGGTTACGCCGGTGCTCTTGCAGCGTGATACGTCTAGAAGTGCATAAAAAGCGATAAAATATCGAAATTTAGTGGCCTTTGTCTCTAAGAGACGTTTCAGGAATGCCAGTCTGATAACGTGATCATTTTTAAGATGCCAGCTTGCAGTGCTGCTGAGGAAAGGCAGTTTGAACATATCCTGAGAAAAAATCATCAGAAGGCGTAGATTTTTCCGACATTTTAAACCTATAATTTGATTTCTGACAACTATCATGGCCTGTACTTCGTTTCCGGGTTGACGCCGACTTCTGCGACGCGTATTTTGCGACTTTAAGGTGCTAAAACCCATTTTTACTATCGATGAATACATGGAAGCGAAGCTTTGCTCAATGAGGGCGCTGAATACGAAAAACATAGTGAAAAAATTCTAAAGTGTTAGCAGACTGGATTTAGGGTAAAAAGTCGACATGAAACTATTTTTCCGGGCTAGCCGTAAATTCTTGCACTGTATCGACATCGAATTTGGAATCTACGCACCCGATTTACCCAGAAAACAAGCCTCCATCTCGATCATAGACGGGCAACAGTCTTCAGATATTTTTTATTAGTCGTTTTTTGACAAAGTTAAATTCCTGCCAGTATCTCGAAAATGAGGCATTTTCGGACTGAATGGGTCATGGATTCTGTTTCAGCGACCCAAAAAGCGTATTATTATAAGAAATGTTGCGTTCACGTTCCCGAATGACGCGTTTTGTGCCTTTTTAGTAACAATACCCCTACATGGTAATTATATGTTAAAATGCTTTAAATGCGGTTCAAATGATCTTTATTCCACGTATTTTGGGTTGCCAATACCGAATCCGAGGTCGTTTTACATGTATGTGATCCCGTTTATGATTTAGATCTAATTACTTAGCGAATAATTACAAAACTAGGCGTTTTTGCGACTTTAACAGGTTAAGCACCACCGCGGACACCGGTGTCCGATTTGTGATCAGCCTCCCGGGCCACGGCGGACACCGGTGTCCGCTTGGCTTTCAAATTTTTATCATCTCCCGGCCAGGCGGACCCGCTTTTATGCGGTTTGGCGTAGTAACATGTCTGCCCTAGCACTGCAACATAAAGCAATGTTTTCCAGAGAAATCTGGTGACATTCTTATTGTAATATCAAATAATAATTTATATATTTATTTCACTTATTTATTTATCTATGGAGATAAAATAAACATTTAATAAACAAAGTATATTGAACAAAAAAGTTCTGCAAATATGGGGTTGTCCAAAACGCACGCAGGAAAGTAAACGCATATTAAAACAAGAAAGATTGATATTCAAATCAAGTTGGGTACTTTATTTTGAAGGTTCATTTATACCATTTATGTATGAAAAATAATATCGCTCAAATGTTCACCACGACTGGATTTACAGACGTCCACGCGATGGTCGAAATTTTCAATGACATTTTGCAACATGGTCGGTTCTATGGCATTTATCTCGGCAATGATGTTGTTTTTGAGTTCTTGGAGGGTGGCTGGTTTGTTGACGTAGACTTTGCTTTTCAAATATCCCCATAAAAAGAAGTCCAAGGGAATCAAATCGCACGATCTTGGTGGCCATGGCCATCGTCGCTGAACATGATTTTTGATGAAAAATTGGCATCAATTTGGCGGTGTTCAATCTGTGAACGTTCGGCGCGAAAAATGGTCGGCCTGACGCAGCTCTTGCGTCAATTGGATCTTGTAGGCGTGTACATTCAAATCCTTGTGGAGAATGCGGAGCAAACTGGTTCTCGAAATGCCCAATTCTTGGGATCGACGCGTTGTTGATTGTTTCGGATCGTCTCTCACACTCTCCTTCACAACAGCAATATTTTCCGGTGTGCGAACGCTCCTTGGCCGGCCAGAGCCTGGCAGATTTGCCACAGAACCTGTTGCCTCGAATTTACACACCAGACGACCGATGGTTGTTTCGTTTGGGCGGTTGTTGCGACCGAAATGTTCACGAAGCGCGCGAAACGTGTTTTTTATTTTTGCACCATTTTTGTAGTGCTCTTGAATAACTTTAATGCGGTCTTCAATCGAGTACGACTCCATAGCGATCAATGGTAAACATTCAACTAACAAAATGACATGTCGGTGACAGAAAACAAAGATGGCGTCTATGTCAAATTGACGTTTACTTTCCTGCGTTCCTACTGGACAACCCTTATATCTACATTTATTTCGTAAAAATTTTAACGAGTTTTGTGAACTAAATTAAAACATTCCAGACAAAATCTAGGGTTATCTTCGCACTGTGTACAATAAATTATTACTTTTTTAACTTTATTTTTTTCAATAGGATCTTGTTCTTTCTTGTAACAACCCTTGCAGTACCCGTGCCTTACAATCCAGTTTTAGTAATACGTGAGCCCTCAAATTCACTTTTACAGGACATTTACGGTCATAAGTGTAGCCATCTTTGAATTTCAGCAATTGTTCAACAACCGCATTCCAAAAATTATTTATGGAAATGTCGCTCTGTTCGATCTCCCTGTAAATGAAATGGGCATTCACAATAGAGGTACCTAATAAAATTTTAATAGCAACTTACTTTCATAGTCGTTTTTTCTCTCCAGAGCTAATTGTAATATCCTCTTTGATCGTGTGATCGTCCATTCATTTTTATTTCGAAAAGTTTCAGTTTACGCTCAAAACTTCAGTAAAACGGTGCAACACATCACACTCGAAGTGATGAAAAACTAATCAATAACAACCTGTATCGTCGAGTAAAGATAGATCGGCTCGATCGTCGGCCACTCTGGGAAGTATCGTGTCGGCTCGTTCTAAACATTTCGGAAGGCCATGGCGGACAGCGGTGTCCGCTTTATTTTCTTTTAAATCTATGCGAAAAAAAACAACTATCGAGGATTTGGGGCTAAGTAGACGTAAATTTTAAAAATTTGTTAAAATATCACATTGGTCCAGGGACATATTTTGGTGGAAAGTCCTTGGCGCTTAACCTGTTAAGGTGCTAAAAATCCATTTTTACTATCGATGGCTACATGAGAGCGGAGCTTTGCACAGCGAGGTAATTTGGGGCGCTGAATATGAATAATACACATAGTGAACAAATTCTAAAGTATTATCAGACTGGATTTAGGGTGAAAAGTTGACAAGAAACTATTTTTGCGGGCTGTCTGTCCGCAAGTCCTTGGCCCGTCTATAACTTGGCAAATTCGTGAAACATATACTAAGTGACATATAAAATGCAACACCCACAATTATTTATTGAATTTTACGAAATTTCGAGTTAAAAGCGTATTCGCTGTCTCAAAATTACCGCACTCCTAGTCGGTGCTGCTTTTCCTATGTCATCCAGTATATCCATCTTAATGATGAAATTTTTATCATAGTTGCAATGGCGTTCGCAAGACTTCCAATAACGATTTCCCATTTTCCATTTTGCTTGAATAAAAGGCGTCCGAATGGGATCGAACGGGCGAAATCTCTGTAAAAACAAAAAGGATTCGAATCCTTTCATCCACAATTGAACTCTCGTATTCCGGACAGAGCGTTCGGTGAAAAAAAAGGAAAACAAGACACTGCCGCCTCTTGCTGCAATAATAGAGGGGGTGATTGAGTTTTAGAAACGGCGCTCAAAATGCTTAAATTGTGCCTAACAGCGATCACGATATGTTTGGATAGTGCAATCTACTGACTGCTAATTTCGATAGAAAGCTGACGAACTGATACTTTTACTTTCCGTGCTAACTGGCGAAGAAGTATTGGATCACGAAAAATTTCGAAAATGAGATATGTTTTGCATGTAACATATTTAGTTTTTTTTTTTTCTGAAATGATGAAGAGCCCCTGAAATGGCAAGCAATGAAGTATGAGCGATTTTTTGTTGTGGTGTCGCCGTAAGTTTGTGCCAAAATCCGACCAGTACCTTCAAAGCTATAAAGGGGATAGTATTAGCGACATACCGACATATAGACTTACGGACCGACAGACGGGTCGACGGAAATGAGAGAATTGGTTAAACATCCAAAATTGTTTTTGAAATTTTTCGCAACACTAAAGTGAAATACTTACTGAGGAAACAACTAGTTTACTTGCATGGAAAGCGCTCTTTAAGAACTGACTGAATTTGAGATTTGTGGGTTAAACTTTGGATGTTCCCGCACAACAGCTCTAAAAGCTCTTTTTCATATCTTGGATCTAATTTACACCACAGGATTCCTCCCACCCTTAGAACCAAGTTTCACAGTGCTTTCAAACCTGGAATCAATGATTTGGTACTAGTCACTGATTTTGTTTACGACCGAACGCAGTGTAAATAAAGATGGAGTTCGTTATTTTTGGCTCTTAGGTATTATTTCACTATTTGATAATGTACTCGTAAAATGCAAACAATTAAAAAAAACACTAATTGTCTCAGCGCAGCACGTATTAAAAAAATCCACTTATTAATAGGGAACACAAGTTTGATACATACATTGTTTTTCTTTTTGAAACCCACACTGCACTTGTATTTAAAGAAGGTGTTCAAAAAGTCGTCGTTCACTTTCCACACAAGCTTCATTACAACGAATCCAGTTTTTTCTCACTCTAGGTCTTGATTCGAGAACATTGTAAACAAACACGACGACGTACGCGAAAAAAAAAACAAAACAACACACCAACTACTGTTACCGTTTGCGATCGATTGCCGGTTCGATACGAGTGATGACGACGCGCTGTTGTCGTGTGTGTTTTAAATATACTAAGTGACATATAAATCCGAACACCCAGTTTAAATGGTTTTATTTTAATAAAATTTTGTATAAGTACTTAATGAAGCATAATAAGTAAATGATAAAAATTTCAAAATGATTGCACTGCTTTAAAGCCCTTTGACCTTTAATAATGTGTGGATGCACCCTGATGTACTACGCATTCTCCAACGCGCCTAGGCATGCTTCTGATCAGGTGGTCAATGTCCTCCTGTGGTATCTCATTCCAGGCAACCACCAACTCCTCTCGAAATGCTTCTAAAGTCTGAAGAGGACGTTGCAAATTGAGCAATCTCCTACCCATCATACTCGTATCACACACGTGCTCAATTGGGGATAAGTCGGGAGATCTTGGTGGCCATGGTAACAATGTGACATCATTATGTTGAAAGAAGTCTATTGTGACTCTTGCAACATGTGGTCGGGCATTATCTTGTTGGAAAGTTGGATCTACCAGGGTGTCAAGGTAGGGTAAAAGATGGGGTTCTAGAACTTCGTGGATATAACGCTGCGCGTTCATGTTACCTCTGGTGAAGATTAAAGGTGACCTGGAACCATAAGCTATAGCACCCCAAACCATAACTCCAACAGTGTGATGAACATGTCTTTCAACAAAAAACTGTGGATTCCTCCTTTCACCACGTCGCCTTCTAACCCTGGCACGACCATCGTGCATGCCTAAACAAAATCGAGACTTGTCACTAAAGACAATACTGTTCCATTCCTGATCCCAGAGTGACCGTTGTCTGCGCCACTCAAGGCGATTACGTCGGTGTTCTCGAGTTAAAGGGAGGACCCAGTGTGGCCGGTATGAAAACAAGCCAAAACTTCTCATTCGTCGGTAAACACTTCGCATGCCAATAGGTCTTCCGTGTTCTGCAAACCATTCATTTGCAATGGACCTGGTAGTGGAGAAACGGTCCCTTAAGGCCAATAATCTTAGGCGGCGATCTTCACGGTCTGTTGTTCTACGGCGGCGTCCAGTGCCCCTTGCTCTTTGCGTACGGCCTTCTCGAAGCCATGCCTGACAACACCTAACCACAGTGTCTACACTTCTTTGCACTCTAACTGCAATTGCCCGAAAAGAAAGTCCAGCTTCCCGAAGTCCCACTATACGGCCCCTATCAAACTCACTAAGTTGACGAAATCGTACAGGTCTCCGTACTCTAGGCATCGTAACCGAACGTAAAGGATGTCAAGAACCAAAATCCGCCAACGTTGATTCTTTACTGCGGCTGAAATATTCATTTTTTGAGCGTTAGTGAATTAAAAAAAAGCAGTATAAAAACCGGAATGTCCAACTGATAAGGCTGAAAATTTTTTCACTTATTATTTACAGTAAGATAAATACATTCACCAATTTTTATTAAAATAAAACCATTTAAACTGGGTGTTCGGATTTATATGTCACTTAGTATATTTAATTTAATGAAATTTACCTACTTACTGACTACAAATTTTGGCTTAACTTAGAAAAACTTATGCCATTTATTTGTTAATTACCCAATTTAAAAACGTTTTAGATTAGATTATGAAAATTAGTAAGATTGATTGATTGATTGATTGATTTTCCAATGCGCTTACACTAATTTCAATCCTTTTTATTCTATGCCAAGTACGCTTTCCTTTTTTTCATAATGCTGTGATAGAATATAAACTTTTTTGAACATTGTATACATGCAGCCTTGGTAGGTACGGAAGAACGGCATTTGCTGATCGTCCGCCAGGTAAAAACAAACGCTTTTTATCATCATTCTCATTTTCGCAGATTTTAAAAAACGCGCCCCGATTCTTTCAGGTAACGCCCATGTGATTGTTCCGTCGCGAATGCAAAACAAACAGAAAACGAAAACCAACGCAACACCGCTGGAGATCGCAACGAAAAGCTCCGACGACGCTGGCTGGTGGTGGTGGTAGAAGTACGCGCGGAGATCAAATAATCGAATGTCAATATGGAAGTTGGGAGTCGAGGGGATGTTGTACAACGAACGGGAACAAAGTAAACAGAATGCTTCGCTCTCGAACGCACCACCCAACCACTCGACTCGGTCAACAAGCCGGAAAAATCACTTTGCGTTAAGGGACCGCCACGTCGTTACGACACTTTTAAAGTTCACCTGTATACGATCAAAGATCGAAACCTTGTGAGAGTACATTGTATAGAAATGAAAATCGGATGTTGTGATTATTAATTCATTTACTTTATACTTCTACTGAAATGCTTATTTTCTTCAAGAATGCTACAGCCAGAGGCGTGGGAAGTAAAACCACAAAAGTAGTGTTAATTTTTCTCGATTTAATAATAATAATAATAATAATAATAATAACAAATTGCTTTTATTGCTCATGTGAGTACAGAAAAAAAAAGTACATAAATATACTAAGTGACATATAAATCCGAACACCCAGTTTAAATGGTTTTATTTTAATAAAAATTGGTGAATGTATTTATCTTACTGTAAATAATAAGTGAAAAAATTTCAGCCTTATCAGTTGGACATTCCGGTTTTTATACTGCTTTTTTTTAATTCACTAACGCTCAAAAAATGAATATTTCAGCCGCAGTAAAGAATCAACGTTGGCGGATTTTGGTTCTTGACATCCTTTACGTTCGGTTACGATGCCTAGAGTACGGAGACCTGTACGATTTCGTCAACTTAGTGAGTTTGATAGGGGCCGTATAGTGGGACTTCGGAAGCTGGACTTTCTTTTCGGGCAATTGCAGTTAGAGTGCAAAGAAGTGTAGACACTGTGGTTAGGTGTTGTCAGGCATGGCTTCGAGAAGGCCGTACGCAAAGAGCAAGGGGCACTGGACGCCGCCGTAGAACAACAGACCGTGAAGATCGCCGCCTAAGATTATTGGCCTTAAGGGACCGTTTCTCCACTACCAGGTCCATTGCAAATGAATGGTTTGCAGAACACGGAAGACCTATTGGCATGCGAAGTGTTTACCGACGAATGAGAAGTTTTGGCTTGTTTTCATACCGGCCACACTGGGTCCTCCCTTTAACTCGAGAACACCGACGTAATCGCCTTGAGTGGCGCAGACAACGGTCACTCTGGGATCAGGAATGGAACAGTATTGTCTTTAGTGACGAGTCTCGATTTTGTTTAGGCATGCACGATGGTCGTGCCAGGGTTAGAAGGCGACGTGGTGAAAGGAGGAATCCACAGTTTTTGTTGAAAGACATGTTCATCACACTGTTGGAGTTATGGTTTGGGGTGCTATAGCTTATGGTTCCAGGTCACCTTTAATCTTCATAGAACCCCATCTTGACACCCTGGCCGATCCAACTTTCCAACAAGATAATGCCCGACTACATGTTGCAAGAGTCACAATAGACTTCTTTCAACATAATGATGTCACATTGTTACCATGGCCACCAAGATCTCCTGACTTATCCCCAATTGAGCACGTGTGGGATATGATGGGTAGGAGATTGCTCAATTTGCAACGTCCTCCTGAGACTCTAGAAGCACTTCGAGAGGAGTTGGTGGTTGCCTGGAATGAGATACCACAGGAGGACATTGACCACCTGATCAGAAGCATGCCTAGGCGCGTTGGAGAATGCGTAGCACATCAGGGTGCATCCACACATTATTACAAGTCAAAGGGCTTTAAAGCAGTGCAATCATTTTGAAATTTTTATCATTTACTTATTATGCTTCATTAAGTACTTATACAAAATTTTATTAAAATAAAACCATTTAAACTGGGTGTTCGGATTTATATGTCACTTAGTATATGTCATACTTATAATTTGAAGTTTTAAATTTAGGTAGTGAGAGATGATGTTTAAACCTCGTGTTACGACTATGCACTTCTGTACGGGTCTTGATCTTCTTGTAAAGATAGGATGGTGATTCAGCATTGAGTATCTTGTGGTATAGTACGGATCGATGAAGGAACCTTCTTTCTCTATATTGAGCCAACCTAAGTTCTTTGAGTGAAGAGATATCGGCTGCCGCCTTCTAATACCACTAACAAACCTGACACAAGAATTTTGAATACGCTGAAGGCGCGCCTTATCTCGATATAGCAATGACGGGCCGTACGCGCAGTCTGCATAGCTGAGGTGAGAAAGATATGAAGACTCGCACCAATATTATTTTTGTTGTCTTGGTTATTATGCTTCTGCTATTGTATAGCAGTTTCAATGATGAAAATGCCCTTTTGATTATAAGAGAGACATGCTGGGAAAAGCGTAGATCTGTATCCATAATAACCCCTAAATTTTTAGCGGAGTTTGTAAAAGTTATTTTGTCTTGTCCGAAATAAATGTCTAAATTATTGGAGTATAGTTCACGATTCTTGTTTTTACCTTAGATTTAGTGGCGTTGACGGAGAGACAATATTCCTCATTTATGTTAGTTAAAGTTCGGTTTATATCTGATTCATTAAAAGCAATATGTACATGTTTCTTTTTCAGATTTTTGATGATGCTGCTTTCGGTGGATATTTATCATCATGCAGTTAATGAAACCAGTGAACGTATGCCCAAAATCGATCTCAGTAATTGATTCCAATCTAATTTCAGGCATTCACTGTGGCACAACCACACTATCAGGTTAACTGGTTAACCGCAATATTTGTGTTCATGCTCGGAAAAATGGGTATACAAGCCATGCGTTAAGAAGCTTTTGTTGGCCCACAATTAAGTACGTATTGACGAAAACTGCATAGCAATAGATTGTATGGATTAGAAGTATTTACCAGCAAGCACCAACCGCAATATCTCAATCAACGGATCTAGAAAGTTGCTTGCGATTGGATGCAACCTCAAGCAAACGTTCATGTCCGTTGACCCATGCCATAAAACAATTTGGAATTTTTTGCTCAGCTTTCTGATCCACTTACTTTTTGACGAGACAGAATCATTCCTATCGCTGTTTATACTTCCTAAACGAGAAGTTTTTGAAATAATATATCTTTGTTTTTTTAATGTTCCATGACATCTAGATCACTAAAAACTATGTCACTTATTTCCGTCAGTCTTTCTGCCGCTATTTATTAGCCAGACTATAACTTGATGAAATTTCTTACAAGGTTTCTACTGTAGGAAAGGCACAAAGCTAGTTTTTGGATATCGGTCCACTTGTACTAAACACTCCCTCAAATATATCCAATCAGCCTCAAGATCTGGCAGCAAATGGCATCAAACTATTCAAAACAAAACACTGTAAAATATGAAGTGACAGCTTGCCATTGAAATGTTTTCAGTTTATTAAATATTATGAAATATAAAACTGAGACAAAAATTTAAAAAAAATGGTTGATGGCTGAGTAAAATCCATTTTTTTCAGTTTAGCTGAAGGTTTCGCCATGTTTATTGCAACTTTTGTAACCCATATGTGATTATACTAACTCAACATCACCTACTGGGTGTTCATAGTTTATCCTACCTTTGCAAACTTGTACTTCCAAATTCTTTCATGAAAAAACCTTTTCCCTCAAATTTTTGTTAGGTGTTGCGTTTCAACACATTCATACACTTTTTTCCAATTCCTCAACTACATTTTGACACCAGTGGTCCGAAACTGTTCAAGATTTCATTCATACATTCAATTGCAGTTGCAGTTTTTTATTTTAATTTCAGTGTATCAGTCGCACCATCGATGATGGTACATGGTACACTCAACATAACCACGTATTTCGGGGTCAGTGCAGATTTAACTGTACACGACAGTGTAATATGTAATTCTGCACAAGAAAGATCTTGTTTTTATTCCGAAATTTATTGTACAACAGATGGTGTTCCCAGCGTAAATATACATTGCCATTATTTGACTTCATGAGTTGAATAAACTTTTTGTTTCATATGTCAAATCTGCTTAGGCACCATTAAGAATTTTCAAAAGACTGTCAAATATAGAGATTTTAAACACTGTTGTAAAGATCAGTTTTTGGTGGATTTGTATAAAATCCCATGGGACGATATATATTACATCACTAACTTAGAGGATAAAGCTACGTTTTTCTAATCATATTTTGGATTTGTTTGATGTCCATGCTCCTGTTATTTCATCACGTATTACTAAACCTTATGCTCCATGGCTCACAGGTGGCATAAAATTTTTGATCTCCGAGAGAAATAAAGCCTTTAGAAAATATCAGATTTTAAAAAGTCCAGCTAGTCTCGAATATTACCAGAAATTAAGAAATGATGTCATTTTCGCTATTAGGCGGGAGAAAGCAGCATATCTAAGCTTCAATGAACAACTAAATAGTAACAAGCATCTCTGGAAAGCTGTACATTCATTGAAACTCAAAACTAATGTAGATAGATCTTTACCTACACAGTTGAAGAATGCCGATGAAGTAAACAATTATTTTTCTTCCGTTTCCACGCCTTCGGGCAATTGCAAGGATCTAGTTGATAAATTGAATAGTACCAAAATTAATGAAAGTGCTAGATTTGAATTTAGTTTTGCTACCCCACAAAATGTGCTAGACATTATTCTGTCCCTAAAATCTAATGCAGCAGGTTCGGATGGTATAACAGTCTCAATGCTGAAGCTTTGCTTGCCTCGAGTATTACTACCCCTGACGCATTTATTGAACTGTTGCCTGGAGGCTGGGTATTTCCCTGATGCTTGGAAACTATCTCTTGTCAAACCCTTGCCTAAATGTAAAAATCCAAAATGTCTCTCAGACTTAAGACCTATAACTTTGATTCCTGTTATATCGAAGATATTGGAGAAATTGATTAAACATCAGGTTTATCATTATTTCTCTAATAATGATTTCTTTCCCAGTGTCAATCTGGTTTCCGCAGAGGTTTTAGTACAACTTCAGCTTTAGCAAGGGTTTTAGATGACATCATTGCTTCGCTTGATAAGGGAGATGCTTCAGCACCTGTATCATTAGATTATTCTAAGGCGTTCGATAAAATAGATCATGAGCTTTTATGTGCTAAATTGAAGTTTTTTGGTTTTTCAGACATACCTCTAATGTTTTTTATAACATATCTTTCAATCGTAAACAAGTAGTAGAGATAGACAACACTATATCTAGTCCGATTGATATAACATCAGGTGTCCCTCAGGGTTCAGTTTTAGGGCCCTTGTTGTACTTAATTTATACTATAGACTTGGGTAGCTCTGTGAAAAACTCTTCTGTGATTTGCTATGCCGATGATACACAGATATATAAAAGCTTTAATAGTAACACTTTGCATACTTCAATCAATGAGCTTAATGATGATTTGGAGGCAATAGTAGGATACTCAAATGGTAATAATCTTAAGCTCAATAAGGATAAGTGCTCAGTGATGCTTTTTTGTCCTGCTGTCAAACGTAACACTGTATTGAATTCTCTTGATGTAAAAATCGACAAGGAGCGTCTAGCTGTCGTGAATACTACAAAAAATTTAGGGTTGATTATTGATTATACTTTACGGTTTAAGGAGCATGTTTCGTCTATCTTAAAAAAATGTTATGCAACGTTGAAGTGTTTTTATGTCAATCGCTCTATTTTGAATTTTAAAGTTAGAAAAAAGTTATGTGAGGCTATTATATTTCCAAGCTTATTTTACTGTAGCACTGTGTTCTATCATTGTCTTGATTCTATCACAAAAGCAAGACTCCAAAAACTCCAAAATACTTGTTGTCGATTTGTATTTAATCTCAAGAAGTATGATCATGTTTCCTTAAAGAGATTTCAGCTTGGTTGGATGTGTATCGAAAATGCTTGCAAGTACCATATAGCAGTGTTTACACATAAGATCATATCTTCTAGATCCCCCTTGTATCTTTATGAGAAATTTGTTTTCAGACGAAATAATTCAGACATTGATTTCAGACACAAAAAAGACTAGAGATCCCTATGTATAAAACAACTTTATTTCGTAGTTCATACACTTACAATGCTATCCTGATTTATAACGAATTAGATGACAATATAAAGGATTGGTCAGTAAACAGATTTCGTAAGCATGTGAAACAGATTTATTTGTCATTGTAGTAATTGTGGAAAAGTTAGTTTTTAATTCTTACATTTTATTTTATTTTACGTAATATATGTGTGTATATATGTATGATAGGAAGCTATCAAGCTCGTTGTTTTGAAGCGTCTTTTGCTTGTCAAAGTTTCCTTTGATTGAGTGTTTCAATTTAGTATTTGGGTAGGTTAAGTAGAGTAGCCAAGAGCTAGACTTCGCCTACGTAGAGGTCACATTATGTTGTAGTGTATATAATGTGCCTAATAAAGACATTTTATTATTATTATTATTATTATTATTAAATACACTGCATCCTTTCACAGGCGATTTTTCCAAAAACGTTCGCAAATTACGAATTGCGGTGAAAGTTATAAATATACTGCATTATAATAAATTATTGCATGACCAAGACGTTTCTACACCGTCTTTGTGTCGTCTCCGTTCACACACCTTTGGAACAACGGGGCCCACCCTGGCTGATCATCAATCGAGCATCCTCCGTTGGGTGTCCATTGCCGTGCCGAAAGTACCGAAAAAGCGGCGCTTGTAGTTGTATTTGCATAACAATAGGTGGCGTTTCGTCCCATTCGGTGTACGAACCGGCCCTAATGGGCATTGTTTCACCGGGCATTACCCACCGACCCAGGACACACCACAAGCTCTGCGCACCGGCCATGTCGAAGGAAAAGGAAAGGTGTCGTGTCCCGAAGACAGCGGCGTAGAGAGGTACATACATGTAAATCGTCTTTTGCCTCTCAACAGGAATTAGGCGTTTGCCTGTTCCAATTTCACAAAGTAGGTACCGCTCGTCAAGTGTAGGAGGAGATATGAGGGTTTGCTGGGATTGCGCACACGAGAGAGGGAGAACGCATTCGGAACAAAAGAGACGGCACGTAACATACAATACGTGCCATTCGATCTCCTCTCCTAAATTAATCGAATAATTTCAATAGTGGGATACGTATTATGTGAAGTCTGCTTTTTTAATCGAAATTGTTGGCATGTGTCAAAAGGAAACCAGAACAATTTATTCCTTAAATAAGTATTGCACGCTATGTAGCTATACTGAAATTATTGGTTCTCACTCTATTTTTAATTGTTAATAATTTCAATTAATAAACAATCAAATAAAAAGTAAGGTCAGAAAACTAACATATTATAGTAGTAAATACAGTTGACAATATTTTGAAGCTTTATTAAGTTTCACAGAGGATTAAATCTCGGAATCGGAAGGTGAGCTTAAAGCATCCCACAAACCGGCGCGAAATATTCGCTTTGGCTGCGAAAATTTCGCGGCGATGAATTCGCGATCAGATTAAAACGCGGCGGTTTACGGACAGGCTCAGACTTGTGCGAAGCGAATGCGATTGTTCCAGCGCTTTTATCGCGGCGTATTTCAGTTCGCCTTTGACCGCGTTTTTGACGCCGTTCTTCAAAAATTCGCAATGGCAAAAACGGAATTATTGATAGAAATAGTGAAAAAGTATCCTTGTTTGTATGATTTGTCGAACGAAAGACAAGATTTGGATGGAAATAGGAAAAGAATTAAATACAAATGGTATGTACCTAATATTTTTTATTAACTTGTTAAATAATTTACAGTCTACACAAATGTGAAAACGAACATTCTATATATTGGGCATAGGCATATCAGAATTAAAATAATTTACGAATTTGTCACGAGTAGAAAATGCTAGCCTTGCTGCCCGCCGAGGATCATTTGCTATATCAGTAAAAGCTCCAAGCACGGGTTCTGGGGGATCTAAGAATTGAAAATATTTGTCATCACCACTTTTAAAAATTGTGTAAAACACATGCCGTACGTAGAATTAGAATAGTAGTATCTACTTTAGTTTCTAATGGCCTGTAAAATATTCGCCATTTTTGAGACAAAATACCAAACGCATTTTCCACGACCCTTCTAGCTCGACAAAGTCTTACATTGTATTTCTCTTTTCTGACGTCTGTTAAAGTCTGCTTATAAGGAAATGGTCTCATAAGGTATGGTTTTAAAGCAAATGCTTCATCACCAATTAAGACGTACGAGCAGATTTCATTTTGCCCAGGGAGAAATCTAGGTGCAGGGACACTCATTAAATTTTGTTCAAATCGTTTTCCCATGTTTGAGGTTTCGAAAATACCCCCATCACTATTTTTTCCGAATCCACCAATATCAACACATATAAATTTATAGTCCGGGCCAACAATGGCCATAAGTACTATTGAATATTTATGTAAATAGCACCAGTAATTGGAGCCACTGATGTTAGGTCTCTTGATTGTTACATGTTTACCGTCCACGCTGCCAATGCAATTGGGAAATCCCCATCTATTTTCAAATTCTTCAGCACATTTTTTCCATATATTCTCTGTTGGTTCTGGTAAATATATATGCTCCATATGTCTGCATATCGCTTCACAGACTTCGGTTACGATTGCACTTACTGTTGTAAAGCCAACTCGAAAGCTATGCCCAATGGTATAGAAGGTGTCACCAGTGGCAAGGAATCTATAAAAAAAATCGTTTTTAGGTGATGAAGTAAAAAAAAGGTGGAAGAATATCAGAGGCACATTTGCAAAATATATAAAATCTACCAAACCAAAGACCGGCCAAGCAGTGGGCAACATAAAAAAATGGCAGTGGGCTGACTACATGGAATTTTTCCGTCCTTTTTTGGCATTTGCCAAAACGTCGTCTAATGTGAAAGATATTGACGTCATACATTATGAGACTGCCGAATTTAACTCAAATATATATCAGGAAAGGGCTGGAAATGTAGAAACCGAAAATTTGGAAGACCGCGGCCATGGAGAAGATGATAATGCTAATGTAGATGCAGAAGATGCACAGAACGCCTCGGCAACACAGACAGCACCACCTTCTTCATTGAACACTACAGCAGTGACTACTCCAGGGCACACCTTTCCGCAAACTGCAACTACACCAAAATATAAAACGAGCAGAAAACGCTATGAACCACCATCTTGGTCTGTACAACAGCTCATTAATTATTTTGAAGGTAAAAAACCTAAAAAAGAGAACGAGGCCATTGATTCACTTTTCTTGGCACATGCACAGACTGTGAAAACACTTCCCAAAGCGTCAAGCCCGAATAAAACTAAAAATAGCCGAATTAATAGCGCACGAAGAATTTGAACATATTGAAGAAATGTCTTCAGCGTCTACCCAGAATTCTGCAAGTATGTATGATAGTAGTATGTCGTCCTTCCCAAGCGGCACTGGGTTTACTCCAATAATATACCCAACAGAGGAGGCAAATTCTGCCTCGAATTATTTAGCAACATTTAATCCTAGTGGCAACATGTAGTCCAATTATTACAATAAAATATTTATTTCACGATCCCTGAAGTTTTCGTATTCGATAAGCCTACTAATTTTAATACATATAATTTTTTACCTGAGTGTAATAGCAAGTCGTTCTTCTGGCGAAATAGCTTCACGATAATTTGTGTCAGATTTTCGTATTTCATCTTTCACCAAGTTCAATATTTCATCGAAACACTCTGGAGTCATTCTAAAATATACGTAAAAGCGCTGTTCATACAGCCGAAGTTGTGGCATCAAGGTATGGTATTCCCCAAATTTATTTCGTTCCAAGTTAATATCATGTACCCACTTCCTTCGTTTCCTAAACAAAATTGAAAATATTTGTTTTATGTACTTCGTTAAACTTAATACATACCCAACTATCAAATGGCGTTAAATAAACATAACTTACCGTGCATTTTGTTCCTCTTCTAAAGCAAGAAATAGAAGTGCCTCCTCTTCTTCTGAAGACGAGCTCATTGCAAAAGGCAAAAATAAAATGTACGCAACCTGTCGAAACCTTCACGTTCGCGGAGCGAATAAGACGCTTTGGTATGAATAAACAGGCGAAACAGATTACGAATTTCGCTCTGAATTTCGTTGCGAATACTTCGCCGCGATTATTTCGCGCCGGTTTGTGGGATGCTTTAATCTTCGGTTTCGCTATCGCTTTCTCCGTCTAGGTTTATTATTAGTCGATCCACAACTAAGTCGAGTGCTGGTTCTGTTTCCATATTTATACTCCTTCTCAAAACTGTTGGCATGCTCAACTCGCTTTTTCCATTCTTCTGTGGGATAAGACGAGAAAAGTCGTCGCAAAGTTTGTCGACAGCCTTGAGATTAAAATCTACATTCCTCTCAGCCACATATTGTCTCAAAGATGCCCATACCAACTCAATTGGGTTCAAGTCGGGGTGATATGGTGATAACACGTGCAGCCTCCTGGGCGAGGGTGACACCAACCCTAAAATCTTAAATGGAAAGGGGGTCGAGCGATACCTTATTTTAAAGGTCTTTTAAAATATGTGAAATGTGTTTTTTGCCTTAGCCATTCTTTCATATAATCCTTATTAGACCACATAGTATTGCATTTGTCTATGTTAACATTGTGGTACGGAGCGTTGTCTATAACCAAAACGCTATTTGGTGGTAGGTTGGGAATCAGCTTATCCTGAAGCCATTTTTGTTATAGTTACTATAGTTGATATCACTATGATAATCACCCGACTTACTATTATTGTATTTAAATTTCAGATATGCATTTTCCACGAAACGATTTTCACTACCAGCACGCACAATAATAAATCTTTGTCCTTTTGAAACTGGCCTATCAAGGTCCTCACTGGTATTATCCAACTATTTTCATGCGTATGTGATGTATGGATGTATGTTTCGTCCATTTTTTTCTCTATATTCTTTCATCCTTCTCAGAAAATTTCTCCTGAGATGCTGAATCTCTGGTTTCTCCATAAGAAATCTTCTATTAGTTCTTGCCTTCCTCCAGAGAAATCCCATGGTCCTCATCACTTTCCCTAACATTTCATGTGATCCAGTGTAATTGTGTTCTTGCGCAAATTGAGACTCCAAAATCCTTCCTTGTGCCTTCTTAAGACGGCTCAGATGAGCCATTTGCAAGGGTTCAGCTGCTCCATTTTTCAATATTTTTGAATGAAATTTATGAAGTGTCTTCAGAAGACTGTGGCCCAGGGTGCTATCGGAGCACTTGTCGAAATTTTGTTTTGAATAAAATCTATGGTGGGTTGAAATGCGTACTATTTTTCTTTTTTCTTATTTCTTTCAAAAAGATTGAAAAATGAATTACCTCTACAAATCATTTTGCACGAATTTTGTCTATTGTTCCGCGCTGTCAGCCCAAGTGACGTACAAATCAAAATAGTGCCGAATTCGTTTACGAAATTGAAAATTTCTACTCCTCCAATTAAAAGTCGTTTTACTTCCCACGCCAGTGGAGAGGAAGTAAAATATATAAAGTAGTAGTATGAAGCATAGTACTAATTACGATTGTAATAACGGGTGATTCATTTAGAGGTACTTTTTTGGTGTGGCTGTAATTGCTTGCGGCGCATACGTCATGACAACTGATTTGACATTTCCTGTTTCAGTATTGTTCGACGTTTCATCATGGAAAGACTTAGTCCGGCACAGCGTCTACAAATAATTCAGCTGTACTACGAAAATCAATGTTCTGCGAGAAGTGTGTTCCGTGCACTTGGAGCAACTTCACAATTCGCCGTACGGTCGAAAAATTTGAAAACCAATTTTCATTATTGGATAATACCCGACCAAATAGGCCACATCCAGCACACAGTGAAGAAAATATAGCTGCGGTAGCGGAGAGTAAACGTGAGGACCCTGAAGAATCGATTCGGCGCAGTTCTCAACAGCTTGGCTTGCCGTATTCAACAACTTGGCATATTTTTCGTAAGAATCTTAATTTGAAACGATACAAAATTCAACTATTTCAAAAGCGTCATCGTCTCAGTCTTTGGGCTCTTGCACGGCCTGAAGAAGATCCGATGTCTTCGAGCAAAATTTTGAATAGCGATGAGGCCCATTTTTGGCTTAACGGCTACGTTAATAAACAAATCTGTCGTATTTGGGGTGAAGAACAACCCAAGTGGTTCATGAGCTGCCATTACATCCAGCGAAAACATCGGTTTGGTGTGGTTTATGGGTCGGTGGAATCATCGGTCCCTATTTTTTAAAAAATGAGGCCGGTCAGAACGTAACTGTGAATGGTGCTCGTTACCGCGCCATGATAACGGATTATTTGCTGCCTGAAATTGAAGCCCGTAATCTCGATGACATTCGGTTCCAACGAGACGGCGCCATTTGCCACACAGCCCGTGCAACCAGCGAGAACATTTCGATGAACACTTAATTTCACGATTTGGACCAGTGAATTGGCCACCTAGATCATGTGATATACCACCTCTAGACTTTTTCCTTTGGGGCTAAGTTAAGTCCAAAGTCTACATTGATACGCCCAATACGATTGAGGAATTAGAAGCCAACATTACGCAGGTCATTCGCCAAATTCCAGTCGAAATGCTCGTGTCATCGAACATTGGAACTTTAGAATGGACCATCTCAACCTCAGTCAAGGCCAATAATAATATTTAAAAAATAAATGTCAAAATTAGTTCTTTTCTTTAATAAAAAAGATTTGACAAGAAAAAAGAATGTTGTTATTTTATTTTGTTGCTGAAAAAATGAATCACCCATTACAACACTGGTAAGTACTGAGTAAATTTATCCACGGTACGTCGGTACTAACTTGGTATCTCATTTCATCGGCTCTGTGTGACGCCTCTGACTAGAACAGCAAAAGAAGTGTTACCTGCGGACCGCATTAAATATGGAATAACACGGCTTTTGTCGGTTCGAGGCTCGCACCCCCGCCGAGATGTTGATAGATTGATTTGTTTTTTATTTTATTACTAAAGGGAAAGAAACAGAGAACCTTCGGCGTAGGTTTCTCGAAATCTACTTCGCAGATCAACGTGTAATCATAATCATAACTATGTCAAAATCACTGTGTAATCCTAGTAACCGCTGCATAAATTGTGGAATGGAGTTTGGCAGTTGTGCGTCGTGGTGTCGTTGGAAGCTAGTTGTATACGTTAGAGTTATTTATTACAAAACGCTGGGTTCTTGTGTCGATTGATTAATCTAAACCTTTCTTTGAATCAACAAACGTTTGTTGCTTGTTCAATCAAATTGAAGAATTATTTTATCAAGAGTGTTACTGATATAGTAAGCACCATACCTCCAAGTAAAGAGGAAGCTATAACGGCAGCAGTGCCTTTAGAAGAGGAATTTTGGAAGTTTCAAGAAATTTCACTGAATAAGCTGCGCAAAACTGTTTTTCAATTGAAGAAAAAATCTCCTGGTGATGAAGCACTTACATGCTGTTTGGTGAAGCCATTGTTTGATGTAATTGGCTATCCACTTTTGAATATTGTAAATACATCGCTCAGAACAGGAAAAACGCCTTCGTTGTTGAAGAGGAGTATTTAGTCCCAGTACCCACAACAGACAATCCACGTAACCCAGAAGACTTGCGATCCATCAATCTTATGTCGTCGAGAAAGTTATAGACATAACAGTGCATGAACAGCTGAGTGAGCATCTACGCGTGAACGATGTTCTTTTTGAGAGGCAATCCGGGTTCAGAAAAAATCATTCTTGTGAAACTGCATGCCAATTTGTATGTACAAAGTGGAAAAAAGATGTAGATGGTAAAGTGATTGTGTGTGTGACTGTTGACCTAAAAATAGCGTTTGAAACTATTAACAGAAAATTGTTGTTGAGAAAATGTGAAATGAATATAATTAATAGTGAAATGAGCAAACTTAGTTTATGGTTGAAAACAAACAAGATTAAATTAAATGTGAGAAAAACGAAATATATGATTATACGTTCGAAGAATAATTGCAAGGAATTGGTGGATTTAAATATGGCAGTGAAAATTGAGGAAGAGGTACTTGATTTTGTAGATAGTGTTCAGTATTTAGGTATTATAATAGATCAGCAACTAACTTTCAACAAACACGTTGCCTTATATGTGTGGGAAATTAGGCAAAAAGATTGGGTATTTTCGTAGAATTCGTGAGAATCTAAGTCCCTGGTGCAGAAGGGTAGTCTAGAATATAATAATTTTTCCTCATTTTACTTATTGTGCATCACTTTTGATTACATGCACAAATGAGCAAAAGCAAAAGTTGCAAATCCTATTAAATAAATGTATGCGGATTTTGTTAAATTGTAGCAGGTATACCCATATACAGGATATGCAAAGGCATTAAATTTTTTAAACGTACACCAAATTATTCAAGAGGAAAATTTAATTCTTTTATATAAAATTATCAATAATCAGGCTCCACCTTATCTTGAACAGTTTCTAAAAAAGATGTGAAATGCAAGGTTACGACATTAGATCAAAAGAAAATTTCCATATAGAAAGATTTAGATTTAAAGGTTTAGAAAAGTTAATGTAAAAACATTTAGTAATGCTAAAATTTTCAAAAAGAGACTTCGGAGAGACTATTTTGGTTTGATGTGACGACCTCTGTGTAAATTTAACATATTTTTGTAAATAATATTTATTATTGTTTGAAGTAGCTTAAAGCTAAATAATCCCTTTCTATTCTATTAAAAAGCGAATAGTTTTTTCGAAAGTTACCTAGAAAATCATTTTCACCATGTTTCTTTAAGTATATCCAAAACATTTTCCGTAAATTACGTCTGATGCACCTCAAGGATCGCTTCTTGGGCCGCTATTTTTTCTTTTATATATTGCTGGCTCGCCAAGAAATGCCAACTACTCGGAGATACAACGCTCTGCCGACGACACGCAGCTTCTTCACTATTTTGACGTGGATAATATCCACGAAGCTCAAAATGATTTAAACTGGTATTGAAAGGCTGCGTCAATTTTTGAAATCGCATAATATAGCCATAAATGCATCAACGTCCAATGCAATGCTTTTTGCTCTGAGCCTAGGAGGGAGGCTGCCTTATCATTGTTAAGTTTTGCATATAGAAACATAGTAGGGCCGCGCGGGTCGAACGTCAGTACTGAATCTTAACCTCACTCTTTAGTTTCACAACAATACGTGCAGTGTTCTCACTACAGTGAATTTTTTAGTGTCACCAAGTCATTAGAAAAATGGAACTCAACCGAGAACATTTTCGCGCCATAATTTATTACAACTTTCAGAGGCAATTATCGCAACAAGAATGCCTTGCTGAGTTACTGTCTGTTTTCGGCAACGAAGCGCCACATCAGTCGACAATTTCCCGTTGGTATGGAGAATTCAACCGTGGACGGGTCGATGCTGTGCGCAAACTCATCATTGAAGATAGACATTATTATTATTATTATTATTATTATTATTATTATTATTATTATGATAATTGAGATGAGCAGAGTACACAGTACTATAAGCTCATGCAGTAAATATAGTGTACGGACACGTAACACAAATACATCAAATAGAAAAAATAAAAAAAGACAGTTCATAGCTATAAAGTTTGTACACTCCTCCAGCTATCATACTGCACTTTGAAGCTATTAACTGAAGTAGCACCAACCACACTTTCAGGTAAACTATTCCAGGTGTTGAATATGCGGTTGGGAAGAAACAACTGTCGGACTGTTGTTTTAAATGGCTCCTTATGCAGTTTGAAGCTGTGTCCGCGTAGATTGCTGCGCGACAGACGGTATAGATGCATGAGGTTGGTGCCCATCAAACCATGAAGTATCCTGAACGTAACTATAAGATCGCCACGAAGTCTTCGCTCAGAGAATGCGGTCAGGTTGAATAATTCAAGGCGATCTTCATAGCTTGGTCTTCGTGCTCCAAAAGGGATACGAGTAGCCCGACGCTGTACTGATTCGACGAGATTTCTATCGCGCAGAAGCACAGTTCCCATACCGGGCCAGCGAATTCAAGAATTGGCCTCACGAATGCCTTGTAAATGTAGGCGCAAGTGTTGACATCGGATCCTTTGAAAGACCTCTCCAGCATGTAGAAGTTTCTTGGCTTTTGATGTAACGTGGTGAATATGCTCTGACCAGGAAAGACGATCGTTGACTACAACGCCCAGATCAGTGTGGCTGGAAACTGCTTCGATGTTGTGGTCAGAGATCTTGTATGTAAATCGCGGATTTGTCTTCCCGAGGTGAAGGACACAACACTTAGTTAGATTTAAGGGTAAAAGCCAACTGACTGACCATTGATAAACAATATCAAGATCTCGTTGAAGCATAGCAGAATTTACGACAGTATTGTAAAGCTTGGTGTCGTCGGCATAAGCTGAACATGTGGAGGAAATCAATGCGGGCAGGTCACTTGTATACAGAAGGAACAGCACTGGCCCCAAGACAGAGCCTTGAGGAACTCCACTTGCTACATGATGAAGGTGAGACTGGCTATCACTAACGCGCACAGAGAAAGTCCTCCCGGTGAGAAAAGCCTTAATCCACAGTAACAACTCGCCTCTTATTCCCATACATTCCAACTTAAACAGAAGCCTTCTATGTGGTACGCGATTGAAAGCCCTAGAAAAATCTAAGTAGATCATATCAACAGGAGTCTTTGTGTCCAGATACTGAGTCCAATCGTTGAGAGAGTGGAGAAGGTTGGTCATTATTGATCGACCAGGGAGAAATCCATGCTGATTCTTAGGGATAAGGTCATTTTCGAAAGCAAATGACAGGAGCTTATCTAATATGATTCTTTCAGCTATTTGTCGCCCTTTTTGAATACAGAGGTAACAGAAGCACTAAGCCAGCATGAGGGTAGGGTATGAGATCTAAAAGACGATGTGAATATCAAGCTTAATGGTAGGGCCAGTGCTGAAGCGCAGTTTTTAAGTACAGCAGCCGTCATCCCATCTTTACCAGGGGAGGAAGAGGTCTTCAGATTTCGCAGGTGCATTAATACATCTTCAGGCAGGAACCCAACTTGATGTGTATTAATCTTCGTGGAGAATACTTCGAAAAACAATAAAGTCATTTAAAACTACCTACCGTATTGTTTTATTTTCATATGGTACAGAAAAAATAAATTTCCAAACCAACCAAAAGCTTAGGTTCGCAGATCACCTAAAGGATCTCCTGAGGAAACCGTACATGCAACTCCCTGCTTTAAATTGAGGAAAAAACTCTGCGAGTCACTTGTAATTCCAGTTCTTATCTACTGCAATATTTTATTTGATCCTTGATAGCATAGCGAGGAACAGGCTGCAGGTTGCTCAGAACATTTACGTAACATTTATCTTTGATCTTTTTTTGATCATGTCTCCAATAACTTTACTTCTTTGTGCTGGTTTTCTCGGACAGTGAAACAATAAAGATACCAAAGTGTACAAACGAACTCATGTCCATTGGTCCAGAATTAGGAAGTAATAAGTACCGAGTCAACCTACTTGACGAAATTTGTTTTTCAAGATGTTGTGCCTAGTTCTAAAGTTGTCAGTCTTCTGTATTGTTGTTGCTTTTCGATAACTCATTATTTCTGCGGTACTTTGAAAGATAAAAGTATCACCAAAACACGAAGTAAATCAACTACTCCACTTTTTGTCGCCACACAGTCAAGCGGCAAGTTTGCAGGGTGTGGTGAGCACGCCTTTGCAGCAAATCGGTTGCCAATCTAATTTGGTAATTCGATTTCAGACACCGCGATGAGTTTGTAACGAAGTTGGCGCTCCCCGCGAGATACTTTGGGGATGATTTTTCCACCCCAGGGATACACGAATAAATCCTGTCTCTTCATTTTCGCTCTGTCTATCGTTCGTATGTCAAGGCGGACACAAACGCTTGGTACTTCACTAATTTTTTTTTTGGCACTGGACTCCGCCGTAGAACAACAGACCGTGAAGATCGCCGCCTAAGATTATTGGCCTTAAGGGACCGTTTCTCCACTAACAGGTCCATTGCAAATGAATGGTTTGCAGAACACGGAAGACCTATTGGCATGCGAAGTGTTTACTGACGAATGAGCAGTTTTGGCTTGTTTTCATACCGGCCACACTGGGTCCTCCCTTCAACTCGAGAACACCGACGTAATCGCCTTGAGTGGTGCAGACAACGGTCACTCTGGGATCAGGAATGGAACAGTATTGTCTTTAGTGACGAGCCTCGATTTTGTTTAGGAATGCACGATGGTCGTGCCAGGGTTAGAAGGCGACGTGGTGAAAGGAGGAATCCACAGTTTTTTTTTGAAAGACATGTTCATCACACTGTTGGAGTTATGGTTTGGGGTGCTATAGCTTATGGTTCCAGGTCACCTTTAATCTTCATCAGAGGTAACATGAACGCGCAGCGTTATATCCACGAAGTTCTAGAACCCCATCTTTTACCCTATCTTGACACCCTGGCAGATCCAACTTTCCAACAAGATAATGCCCGACCACATGTGGCAAGAGTCACAATAGACTTCTTTCAACATAATGATGTCACATTGTTACCATGGCCACCAAGATCTCCCGACTTATTCCCAATTGAGCACGTGTGGGATATGATGGGTAGGAGATTGCTCAATTTGCAACGTCCTCCTCAGACTCTAGAAGCACTTCGAGAGGAGTTGGTGGTTGCCTGGAATGAGATACCACAGGAGGACATTGACCACCTGATCAGAAACATGCCTAGGCGCGTTGGAGAATGCGTAGCACATCAGGGTGCATCCACAAATTATTAAAGGTCAAAGGGCTTTAAAGCAGTGCAATCATTTTGAAATTTTTATCATTTACTTATTATGTTTCATTAAGTACTTATACAAAATTTTATTAAAATAAAACCATTTAAACTGGGTGTTCGGATTTATATGTCACTTAGTATAGTTGAAAAAGCCACCTGCGACCTTAACTGCTATGAGTTACATCTTTATACTATTTTCCACAAATCTGTGTTCAAGAGGACGCCACACCTTCTAGGTGACATCGCTACCTCTTAACTGCTAATACCCTCATAAATATTTATCTTGAATACATAAAAATCTGAATCCCATTGAAGAAACCAGCATCGTAACCTGCACGTGTTCCTGGTCACTTAACTGAAAAAACTATCTACCGGAGAAAAAAATAGGAGAGACAGATATCTACGTAACAGTAGTTCGGTGAAAGTGGATACTTGTATCGAAAAAAAACATTTTTCATTTGGATGTCTAGTACCAACGGGGAAATGAAAATCAAAATTCTCAAAATAGCTTTTTTGGTATATTAGAAACCGGTTCTCAGGATGTACAATTTTAATGTAAATGAAGTGAGGCGTATAACTTTATTCAAACATCGTTAGATTGAATGTTGAGTGCTTTTTGATTTAGGCAGGATTAATGTGTTCGATTATCTGGAAGGTAAATCCAACATTTATGAACAGAGTCTATAAGTAAAGTTTTCGATCCTCCGAATAACTCTTCTATCAAGTTTGTACTTGATTGTACTCTAAAAGCCCAAAATTCACAATTTTGACATTTTGTACAAAATTCACACATTTATGAATATTTAATTTAGTATTTTTAACAAGTGTGAAGTCACAGCACTTCCTACTTCAAGTCTATAATTTAAACTAAGAGACATATTCAAAAGTTGAAGTAGTGATCTACTGCGCTTACAATAAAAAACAAAAGTTGAAACAAATCAACACACAACTTATATATATATATATATATATATATATATATATATATATACATATATATATATATATATACAGGGTGTTTCAGTTTATTGTTGCATAACTTTAAGATTCGATAGAACTTTTGAAATTAATGCATAAAGTCTATATAAACATGGATCGAAAAATGCGTGGCTTCCGAAATACAGGGTGTTTAAATTTACTTTTTAAAATAGTTTTTTTTAAATATTTCGAACAACATTCGATGTATAACAGTGAAAATTGGTATACAAGGGTTTTTTGGTACGACAAAACGAACCATGGGCATAGTTTTACTGTAGCCGCTAGAGGGCGCTCTCTACTGTACCTGTAGTGTATTAAAATGACCGAAAAAATTTTCTTAGTGCAATTTTTTGCTTTTTGAATAAAAAAACTGATTTTTCGCACTTTTCAACATAAAAAAGCTTTCCTGTGAGTTTTCGTTATAGTTAGCCGTTTTTGAGATATTTCGATTTTTAAGGTTCGATGCATTTTTAATTATTTATGGGAAAATAATATTTTTTTTACATTTTCGATTTGGGCATTACAAGTAATTAAGATGATCGTTTAGATTGTGTTTTTAAACCTTAAATAAAAAAGCTTTCTACTGAACTACGTTTTTTCAATTTTTTTGATATAATTCCTGAGTTTTTTAGCTTTAAGGTTAGGTGGGCCTTATTCACCTCAGGCACCTTAAGTCTTATTTTCGTGAACATCATAAGTTACAGGTGGCTTCTGACGCTGCATCATTTCCAATTTCGTTTTATAATACTCTTGTTGTGAAATACTTGTTTGGTACTGCTGTAATAGCACTGGAAGTTGCAGTTCTTTTGTAGTTGGTTTCCTGTTTCGTATTTCTCTGTTGCTAATTTTCCTTTTGGTGGCAATATCTGCTGAATTGCTCACTGCGCTTCCTTCTTCTTGAACACTACCAACCTGAATGGCACCTCTAATTTTCCCAGTTGTAGGATTACAGTCACCTTCCATAGCTTTAGCAACTTTCTTTCCCAATCTAACATCTTCTTCAAGGCATCGTCCTTTCTCATTTTTATTTTTGGAACTTGTGACTTTTATAATAATATAATATTATATTATAATATATATTTTATAATGGGAGCAATGGCAATTTCATCTGCGATGAACTGCAGGTCGTTGCCATAATTTTCTATAGTTTCCTCATCACTTATTAATTTAATAAAAAACTGTATCCACTAAAGTACTAAAAGTACGGAACGGTCTGTGTAAGCTCTGGAGTACAACTGTCAGTGATGCTGAGTGAACGAACTCCCACGTCATCTACAAGCTGGAACAAGTCAGGACATGTCGCTCAAGATACAAATACCAGTCAACCTTTTGCTTCTTTTTGGAGGATATCCTCGCGAGTGTAAGGTAATCATTATGAATATGAAAACAAGGATATGCTTATACTTCTACGTTTTTCTCCGAAGCAAGACCTTATACTTTTACCTTATGCTTCTGAGAATATGCTTCTCTTTTATAAATACGGCTCATTTATACACTTCAGTTTTCACAATTTGAATGTTACAGAGGTGGCTTATGCACTGGAAGGTTGAAAATTTAAAACTGTGCAAGAATATAAACCCAAGTCATATTGTCCAAAAAATACCAAATTCTACTGGACTAATGAAATCTCCTCAGAGATATGTGAATAGAAATAGAAAAAGAAAAAATAGGAGCTTTTCAGCTACTGTGCTGTGCTTATCTCCCCGTATCCACAGCATGATGACAGTGGAGCGAATTTACATACAAAGGGCGATCATTCGTTAATAATGACACCACGGCAGACGGTATCGACAAATCTGTGACGTGAAAAAATTACTGACGCTTTTAAATCTTCATCTCGTATGCGGATTAAAACGGGACGACGACTTAAGCTCTTCCACTTTTACTTTTTCGTTTCATGTGACATTTAGGCGTATGACACCTACGCGAATAAAGGTCAGGAAAAAATATAACCTATAGAAAATATGGTAGATAAAATGTAGAAAAATCAAGAATGAAGGGCGACTGTGTTGTTTTACCTTAGACGCAAATTGAAATTACTCGAACCGGAACGTACCTACTTTTATACGAATCGCCATGAATGTTATAGCAAGATATGGAAAAATGTGGAACGAGAGTTACTGACACAAACAAATATCACTTTGGTGTCAGCGATGACAGATAACAGACGTTACGACCGATATTATTTTTTGCGAAAAACCATGTCACTCATTTCCGGCAGACTATCTGTTGGTCTGTGTGTGTGTCTGTCCGCCAATCATTGGTCTGTCTATAACTAACCTTCCGGGTTTGAATGAAATTTTCAGACAAGGTCCCTGCTATGCCAATTCTGAAGAAGCTTTGTAGATTCTGAAAATCGGATTAGGAGCGGCGGAGCCGAGGATAAAAAAAACACGAGAAAACAAAAACCGCTCTAAATTCGTTTTTTGACGTTTCAGAGGCTCCGGATCATGAAAAAAAAATGTAGTGGCTAAACATTTTAGGTTGTAAGGGGTGGGAGAGGTTAATATCTCAATTATTCCATCAGATTATTTAAACGCTCTCAAATCCGCAAGCACCTATTACACTTAGGTATTAATAATAATAATCGTTTTTATTCATTATACATTACATTATAGAAGACCGAAGTTTAGCTTATGTAGCTATTCTCCCTTTTGACATTTGCTTTTGAAATGATAGAGAAACGTTTTCGATACCCGTCTCCTGTTGCTATCTGAGCTCATCGCCCGGCGTACCGGTCTGGTTGACTATCGTGGACGCTGCCGCGTCTGATGATATGTTGCCAGGCGGCCTGTTCGACTGACTTGTTCCATTTAATTCCTTTGTTGTACATTTTCGTAACTAATTTTTTTCTTAGAGGGTTCAACTTGTGCTGACTTGATTCATTTTGAACTGATTACGGCGTTCCATAGAAAGTGCGGAGTCATCCTATTTGACGGCCTTTTTTCGTCCTTATAAGGACTATACCATATACGAGCCCCTTCCCACTTCAGTTGGCCCACTTCAAGATTTGTACCAAAATATGCCTTTATAAACTAAACATGACGAAACTATTTACTTCTAAAACAATTTATTTTCTCAAAAACATTTTAGATACACTCTAGTCCTAAAAAATACATATTTGAAATCACTTAGACCTATAACTAATAGAACATCTGAACAAATAAACAATGTGCGAATAAATGCGCAAAGTTAACAAACCAACAATTGAAAGCTTACCATTCAGTAACATCACCTTTATTTTTTATTACGGCTGAAATTCTTTGGGGCATACCAAATTTTGGATTTCAATATTTGGGCTAACTGAAGTGGGAAGGGGCTCGTACTTTTGTCCATTACTGTATGTTAAAAGAGAAACATTATTTTTCATCTCAACAATGAGACGAAAAGTATTAAGAATACTCCTGCAGAGAGGCTGTTGGAAAAAAAGGGACATCCAACGTTAAGGCAAAACATTAAATTTTCTATATTTTATACTCTACAAATAAGAGGGGCATTTGTTGGAAATTCATAGAAGGCGACGTGGTGAAAGGAGAAATCCACAGTTTTTTGTTGAAAGACATGTTCATCACACTGTTGGAGTTATGGTTTGGGGTGCTATAGCTTATGGTTCCAGGTCACCTTTAATCTTCATCAGAGGTAACATGAACGCGCAGCGTTATATCCACGAAGTTCTAGAATCCCATCTTTTACGCTATCTTGACACCCTGGCAGATCCAACTTTCCAACAAGATAATGCCCGACCACATGTTGCAAGAGTCACAATAGACTTCTTTCAACATAATGATGTCACATTGTTACCATGGCCACCAAGATCTCCCGACTTATCCCCAATTGAGCACGTGTGGGATATGATGGGTAGGAGATTGCTCAATTTGCAGCGTCCTCCTCAGACTCTAGAAGCACTTCGAGAGGAGTTGGTGGTTGCCTGGAATGAGATACCACAGGAGGACATTGACCACCTGATCAGAAACATGCCTAGGCGCCTTGGAGAATGCGTAGCATATCAGGGTGCATCCACACATTATTAAAGGTCAAAGGGCTTCAAAGCAGTGCAATCATTTTGAAATTTTTATCATTTACTTATTATGCTTCATTAAGTACTTATACAAAATTTTATTAAAATAAAACCATTTAAACTGGGTGTTCGGATTTATATGTCACTTAGTATAATTTTCTTACTCCTAATTCTTCATGTAAAATTTTTTGAATTGAGGTCTTTGAGATCTCCAAAGACGCCTCAATCTCGCGATATGTCACATGCCTATCTTCAATGATGAGTTTGCGCACAGTATCGATATTTTCCTGGGTGCACCCGCCCTGGGATCGTCGCTAAGACTCACCCGTCCACGTTTGAATTCTCCATACCAACGGAAAATTGTCGACTGATGTGGCGCTTCGTTGCCGAAAACAGACAGTAACTCAGCAAGGCATTCTTGTTGCGATAATTGTCTCTGAAAGTTGTAATAAATTATGGCGCGAAAATGTTCTCGGTTGAGTTCCATTTTTCTAATGACTTGCACGTATTGTTGTGAAACTAAAGAGTGAGGTTAAGATTCAGTACTGACCTTCGATATGCAAAACTTAAAATACATCCCTCGTATTCCATCAACAGCTAGTAATTTCAGTTATCATTCCATCGACCATTAGGCATTTTCTATTAATCATTTGATCCCAACCCTTTAACCCTGTCTATAAATTCTCTACTGATGAAAGCCAAGAACTTATGGAAACGGATCCTACTGCTAAGCGATGTTTCTACTGGGATTGTCACTGGGCGTTTTGTTTTAAAAATAATGATGGGTCCTATCCTTTTTATAAAGCTAAATGGGTTCTGGTACCTTAATGACTTCACTTTTAAACAGGGCTATTATTAACTGCTTTTTATTCACAACCGGTAATTTTGCTTCACCTCTTACACACTCGGCATTTTTTGATAGTGTTTTGGGTTCCGACGGTCAAAATCTTACAGGTCCGAAATTAAACTAAAATTAAAATATTGACGATCAGATTTCAGAGCAGTATTCAATTTTAGACCAGTTGAAGTGAACCTTTTGGGTAATAGCATGGTTGTGTTGGTATTGTGGCTTACAGGCCTCCTCATTGTCCAGTTAATGAATGCATTAGTCAAATTGATAAATTCATCTCGTTTTTCTTGCCACAATTTGATAATACAGGGTGGTCCATAAGTCCTTTGAAATTTCAAATTTGAATAAAATTTAACGGGTGAGCGTGAGCGGCGCGGTCGAGGTGGGGGCAGTATCTTCAGTGTCTGGGAATTCAGTCGCCATGGAGTGTTTTTTGTGTGCGCGCGTTTTATCAAAATAATGATTCGGCAACCATTGCGCGGCGTAAATATCGAGAATACCACAATTTACACAATTTTACAAAGTGTCCAACAGCTCAAACGATTAAGAACTGGGTTGCTAAGTTCGAAGAGACTGATTCGACGTTAGATAAACAGCGGTGGGGTCGACCGACGGAAGGACAACTCGTATTGAAGAAAACATCAACATTGTGGCACAGTCTGTTCGTCAAAATCCTACCCAGTCTACTCGTAAGCGTTCCAGTGCACTAAACGTAACCAGAACATCTTTACAGCGGATTTTAAGGAAAGATTTACGTCTGCACGCTTACAAAATTCAGTTAGTGCAGGAATTAAAAGATAATGACGCTATTCAGGGACTAAACTCTGCGAATGAAATGTTGAATCGATTTTCTTCGCTCAATAATGTGTTGTTCTCGGACGAGGCTCACTTCCAGTTAAACGGGCATGTAAATAAACAAAATTGCCATTATTGGAGCCCCGAAAATCCAAGGCGTAAGCATCAGAAGCCCTTACACAGCCCTAAAGTTACAGTTTGGGCTGCTATGTCAGCGCATGGCATCGTAGGCCCTTATTTTTTTGAGGACGACAGAGGTCGCGCATTAACTGTTACTTCGGAGCGGTATGTAGCAATGATAGAAGAGTTTTTGACACCAGCGTTGCAGAATTTTCCAGGCTATAATACGCAGACCTGCTTTCAACAGGACGGAGCAACTGCCCACACCTCCAACACTTCTATGCCCGTCGTCTGTCAACTTTTTCCCAGCAAAGTAATTTCTCGAAGAGGAGACATTTCCTGGCCACCACGTAGTCCAGATTTGACCCCAATGGACTTCTTTTTATGGGGCTACCTCAAGAGTAAAGTGTACGACACCACTCCGCGATCAGTTGATGTCCTGAAAGAAAATATCCGAAGAGAAATGGCAAGCATTACAGTGTTGACTTGCCGCGCAGTCATCGACAATTTTAGACGTCGTTTATATGAGTGCCGTGATCGTAATGCATTTAGACGATGTGATTTTAAAACATAATTCCCTTTCAATAAAGATGATAACAAAATATAATAATTCTTCATAATGTAACTAGTTTGGTTTTATTCCTTTTTTTCCAGCTCAAAGGACTTATGGGCCACCCTGTATAATCATCTTGGGTGACATGAATGTAGATTTGATGGATCCCAGCAATGCCCTCAGCGGTCGTTTTGATTTCTAGGGCTTTAGATAAGTACAAATTTTAGTTTTTTAATTGTATCTTGTGGGAAAAGTGCACTTCTTTGTTAATCTTGGGGCGCTGAATCCAAAAATGACAATGAAATAAAAAAATTAGTTGCGGTTTAGAAAAAAAACTTTTTATTTTTAAGGATATATTAAAAAAAGTAACAAGATTCATATACTTATAAGAATCACTATATGCGCTGCCTTTTTGCTGTTCTTTTATGGATCGTTTCTGGGCATCTCTACCAAGAGTCCAACATTAGTCTGCAAGCATGGAAGGATTCCACTTTCCCTGGTACCTTTTTTCATTGTTGAAATATCCTGATGAAAACGTTCGCCGTGCTCATCACTTACGGCTCCGCAATTGTCAGGAAAAAAGTCCAGGTGTGAGTGTAGGAAATGTATCTTAAGAGACATATTACAGCCCATCTTTTGATACGATGACAGCATATTTTTGACAAGGGTTTTATAGTTGTCAGCTTTTCTATTTCCCAAGAAATTAGTGACCACCAGACGGAAATCATTCCAAGCAGTTTTTTCAATACCTGTTAAAGTGTTTTCAAACTGTGTATCTTTCAAAATATTTCGAATCTGTGGCCCAACAAAAATACCTTCTTCAACCTTTGCCTCACTTAGTCTTGGAAATTTCTGACGCAGGTATTGAAAAGCTGACCCATCTCTATCTAATGCCTTGACAAAGTTTTTCATTAGGCCCAACTTGATATGCAGTGGTGGTAATAAAATTTTTTTCGAATCTACTAATGGTATATGCTGTATATTTTTTTGACCTGGCTCTAGGAATTGACGAACAGGCCAGTTTTGTCTGGTGTAATGAAGTGCCTTTGCCCGACTGTCCCATTCACACAAAAAACAGCAAAACTTTGTGTAGCCTAGCTGCAGCCCAAGTAAAAAAAAAACAAAATATTACTATTTTTAATGTGCTAAAACCGGAATGAAACTTATTTTTTCATTATTAGTTCAAGTTTTAGAGATACGGTAATTATATGTGTTCCTGCTGTGACAGTGTTAATATACTGTAATTCACAAGAATGCACGTGCTACATTTTTATATTCGGCAAGGAAAGATGATGTAATCGGCATGATTGTGTTACGTTATACATACGTGTACATTATATTGTTTTATATTAGCCATTTTTTCCTCAGTTGGCTGACAGCGTTCATGCAAGATGTCTCGAAAGTGTGTAAACAATCCAGATCAGTTTTGTTACGTGTGTGGTGATGTGACTTTTGCGTCTCAGAGACGGTCTATTACTCCACTAATAACAAAGGCATATCAGCTTCATTTCGGTTGTAAACTAGGTGATCAAGACAAACAGTGGGCACCCCACATCTGCTGTAATGCATGTGCTTCAAGTCTGAGGAGCTGGTTAAATGGCAAAAAACGGTCTATGCGCTTTTCTGTCCCAATGGTTTGGAGAGAGCCTACAAATCATATTAATGATTGTTACTTTTGCATGGTACCTTGTGTTGGGCAAGCCACAGGTATATCCAAGAAAAAATAATCGGTTATTAACTACCCAAACATACCATCTGCGATGAGACCTGTGCCTCACAGTGACGAAAATCCTATTCCAAAACCCCCAGAATCCTACACTTGCGAATCAGAAAACGAATCAGATCATGGCGATCGAGTGATTCGTCAGGAAGAAGATATGCCATCAACGTCAAGAGATCCTGATTTTATACCGAGCACGTCATGCCACCAACCGCACAAAATAACACAGTCAGAATTAAATGATCTTGTAAGAGATTTAGAACTTCCAAAATGTAAGGCAGAGTTACTTGGATCAAGACTGCAGCAGTGGAACTTGTTAGAAGACGATGTTTCGGTATGTGTTTTTCGTAAACGCCACAAAGACTTAGAACCATATTTCAATATGGAGAATAACTTGGTTTTCTGCAGTAACATTAACGGCTTACTGGCGGCTTTAAATATAAACTATAACCCAGAAGAATGGAGATTGTTTATAGACAGTTCAACATTGAGTTTAAAGGCAGTGTTATTGCATATTGGAAATATTTTACCATCTCTTCCTGTAGGGTATGCAGTTCACATGAAAGAATCATATGACAATATGAAGTACCTATTGACATGCATAAAATACGATGAGCACCAATGGCATATTTGTGGCGATTTGAAAGTTGTTGCACTTTTACTTGGGCTGCAGCTAGGCTACACAAAGTTTTGCTGTTTTTTGTGTGAATGGGACAGTCGGGCAAAGGCACTTCATTACACCAGACAAAACTGGCCTGTTCGTCAATTCCTAGAGCCAGGTCAAAAAAATGTACAGCATATGCTATTAGTAGATAGATTGGAAAAAATGTTATTACCACCACTACATATCAAGTTGGGCCTAATGAAAAACTTTGTCAAAGCATTAGATAGAGATGGGTCAGCTTTTCGATACCTGCGTCAGGAATTTCCAAGACTATAGTAAGTGAGGCAAAGGTTAAACAAGGTATTTTTGTTGGGCCACAGATTCGAAATATTTTGAAAGATACACAGTTTGAAAACACTTTAACAGGTATTGAAAAACTGCTTGGAATGATTTCCGTCAGGTGGTCACTAATTTCTTGGGAAATAGAAAAGCTGACAACTATAAAACCCTTGTCAAAAATATGCTGTCATCGTATCAAAAGATGGGCTGTAATATGTCTCTTAAGATACATTTCCTACACTCACACCTGGACTTTTTTCCTGACAATTGCGGAGCCGTAAGTGATGAGCACGGCGAACGTTTTCATCAGGATATTTCAACAATGGAAAAAAGGTACCAGGGAAAGTGGAATCCTTCCATGCTTGCAGACTACTGTTGGACTCTTGGTAGAGATGCTCCAGAAACGATCCATAAAAGAACAGCAAAAAGACAAGCGCATATAGTGATTCTTATAAGTATATGAATCTTGTAACTTTTTTTAATATATCCTTAAAAATAAAAAGTTGTTTTCTAAACCGCAACTAATTTTTTATTTCATTGTCATTTTTGGATTCAGCGCCCCAAAATTAACAAAGAAGTGCACTTTTCCCACAAGGTACAATTAAAAAACTAAAATTTGTTGTCCAGTGTTATTTATTATTATTATATTAAGCAAATACTATAGCCACGGACTCCGAGATCCTGATCTAACGACTGTATTTATCGTCTGTTACGTGAAGCAGAACAGTTGTACAGCTGAAACCTGCCCGAAATCCCGACTGCGTAGAAGGCAGGATACTATTCGTGTTTAAATGATCAATTAGTTATTCTGCTAATATTTTTCTATGAATGCTACAGAAATTATTTTTCGCTATTTTTCGGTGTTTGTAAAGAAGAGTCCCACATTTAAGAAAACCCAGTATAATAATAATAATAATAATAATAATAAATGTCTTTATTAATCAGCATACATCAGTGAGGCGAAGTTTAGCCAAATGGCTACTCTTACACTTAACCTCACTGTGTACGAAAGAGTAACACAGTTAAACTTAAATTCAAATCTTTAATCTTCGAAGAGACATGACTATAGTTACGAAGTCCAAACACAAACTTGCAGCAGCCGTTTTGAATTTTTTGTAACCTATACCGATCCGGCGAATCCAAATAAGAATAGAATAAAATCAGAAAATGTTGCAACGATGACAGGATCAAGCTTTCAACTAATTTTTTCCTAGTCTTAAAGTTTAAAATGAAACGGTTGGAATATAAAAGTTTTAATTTGGCATATGTTTTTTGAGGCAGGTAACCAATGTGCCTATCAAACTTCAAGTTAGAGTCCAAGATAACACCCAGGTTTTTAGAATGTTCTACCATGGGGATGCGCTAGTTATTTATAATGAGTACAATTGCGTCCTTTATGTTATTATACATGTGTTTCGGAGAAAAAAGCATACTTGAACTCTTTTCAGGATTGATCCTGAGACAGTGCTTTTTACAAAAATCCGTAATATTGATTAGGTCAGTATTAATTTTAAACGACACTTCATTTAACTGAGCATATGTGAAGTGAAATGATAATTGTGTGTCATCAGCATACGTTTGTATAGAACAAAATTCGACACATGAATCTAAGTCTATAGTGTAAATTAATCATAGCAGGGGTCCCAGAACTGACCCCTGCGGAACGCCAGACGAAACCACAGTACTAGAAGAGACGCCCCAAACCGTCTTAACCAACTGTTTTCTTTCTGCCAAGTAGCTTTGGAAAAATCTTAGCGGTATATCAGATAATCCAATGTACTTCAGCTTGCTCAACATGATTTTGTGATTAACTGTATCAAAGGCTTTTGAGACATTAATCATCACTAATATGGTATTAATATGTCTGTTTAAGTTACCTATGATATTGTCAGTTAGATGGAGCAAAGCTGAAGTAGTGCTATGTCCCGCACGAAATCCTGATTGATGAGGAGAAAACAAGTTATTTTGCTCTAAATATTCCACTAAACTCTGGGCGCTGAAGAAAGACATTAAACGTAAACAGTGATCAGCACGTGAACAGATCCCTCGAAAGCATCCACGGATATACTCCAGTCACTTTAGGTCTAAACATCCTCGGCAGTGTATTTCTAGTGAATCCACAGACCCTTTTTCGTGTCATCTTGAGACTAGAAAAAGGATGACTGTTAAAATAAGTTACCTTGATCTTTCATGAGCTCCCAGTACAAAACATCATCGATATATTTTTGATGTAGGAACAACAAATTGGTTTAGAAAACATCCACTTTGAACCTAAATTGACTGGAGTAACATCGATCTACAGACAAATTCAAGGTCACTAGCAGTCGTCGGCGCTCTACGAATCTGCACAGGTTTGGACTTGTAAACGTGATTGTAGATGACACGACAGGCATCTAACAGTTAATTCACGCACAGGATTGCATTGCATACGCATTACGCATTCAGTAGCGTATACTCGTTTTTCGCGAGTGGAACGTTTTGTTTATATATTGCCTAAGATACGATGTCTGACACAGATACAGCCGACGAAGTGGTTGAAATCAGCGCAACCCCACCCAAAAATAGGGCTAAGAAGCTACATTTAAGTGCAAATGAAAAACAAATAATATTAAATATATACAAAAACCAAATTCAAGAAAAACCCGATTTGGTCGTGGACGAAGTTATATGTAAGGTAGCACATATTTCTGGAGTATGTCGGTCCAGTGTTTATAGGGTCATTAAGGAATATAGGAGCACTCACTCACTTTCTGAGCCAAAACCGTATCCTGCAAGAAAAAAGATAACGGACGGAGTAGATGACTTTGACAGAACTGCCATCAGGAGGAAAGTGCATAATTTTTTCTTCCGAAATGAGATACCTACAGTAGATAAGATATTAAGATTAGTTAATGCTGATGAGGATCTTCCATCATTTAAAAGAACCACATTCCGAAAACTTTTGAAGGAACTTAATTTTCGATTCTTGAAACGGGGAAGAAACAGTATGTTAATAGAGTAAGAAGAAATTGTTGTGTGGAGAAGGGAATACCTTAGGAAGATTCGGAAGTTTCGCGATGAAAAAAGAAAAATTTACTATTTGGACGAAACGTGGGTGAATGCTGGACATACTCAAGCGAAAGTTTGGGTCGACAAATCAGTAATATCATCAAGGCAGGCTTTTCTAGACGGTCTTTCGGCTGGATTGAAAATCCTGCAGGTAAGCTCCTTCATCTATCCGGCAATTTAACTTTGATAAATTCGGGCAAATAATATGCTGTGATAGCAGATAATGTGTGATATTCTCCAAAAATGGTGCATTCGCAGTGTAGTCATTAGGAAAAAAACTTCTACCCTCTTTTAAGCGTTATTTTGAAATTTATTATCATTTTTGGGTGCAGTCAATTTGCTTTGAATGGGTTTTGAGAAGTTGCAAACTTCAATTTCTACGTTTTTCAGTTTTGATCAGCATTCCGTGACTCTTAAATTCAACTAAATGAACTCAATTGCCTCATTCCTTCAAATTTAATCAATCCATAGTGTAAGGAATAATTTATTTCCAGGAAAAGGCAAACGGCTGATCATTTGTCACGTAGGTAGTGAAGACGGCTTGTTCCCGAAGCACTGTGGGCCTTTGAATCAAAAAAGACAGGGGACTATCATGAGGAGATGGACGGCAATTCCTTTGAAAATTGGTTCTCCAAAATGTTACTAAAGCTGGAGAATAACGCTGTTATTGTACTGGATAATGCCCCGTACCATTCTAGAAAAATAGAAAAAATTCCCACAATGGCAACTAAAAAAGCAAACATACAACAATGGCTGGCCTCAAAACAGATCGATTTTGATGAAACAATGGTCAAGGGTGAATTGATAAGTATAGTCAATAGACATAAATACAAATACGATTTTAAAATGATCGACGAAATGGCCAAAAAACAAAATAAACTGTCTTGAGAGTGCCACCCTACCATTGTGAGCTGAACCCTATTGAGCTGATTTGGGCCAACATAAAGCAATACGTGGCGTCGAATAATAATACTTATAAATTTCTGATGTTAAAAATCTCTTTCACATCGCAGTCAATAGAGTTACGGCAGAGGAATGGAAAACTGTATCCGCCACGTTCGGGAGAAGGTTGAGGTCAAATGTGGGATTTGGACAATGTCATCGATACCCAATTGAACCTCTAATAATTCATTTAAACGATTCAGAAGATTCAAGTTCCTCTTCTGAATGAGTGCGCGCAGCTTACTTACTAATAACTAAAAGTGTAGTTAACTCATTGTGAATCTCTAACTGAAATTACTGTAAAAGATAATAATTATCTTGTATGAAATTTTTGATGACTACCCATAATATCTTGATGCGGTCCTGTAATGTCTCCTGCGCCTAAACACTCACTCACGAGCAATATGCGTGTATTTGTTTGGGTTTAGTTTCTTTCTTCAGCGCCTAGAGTATAGTTGAATGTACACTGTAATCTAGCGGAACCTTATACAATGCTAGTTTTCATTAACCTCCGAGTGCAGGAACCTTTTCCGTGCTGGTCCCAACCTTCTTTCTGCTGCAAGATGTTCTGCTACGGGCGGTACCCGCCTCTGCTTCTATATAATAGACGGTTCGTTGCCAACTATATAATTAGCGACCTATATGAATATTTTCTCCGTTATAGATTTACCCCGTTTTAATTGGTTGGTGCCCCTTTGTCTTCTCTTTTCGGTGTTATTTTTTTCTCTAGCCATTTCGCGGTTCGCTTTCGGCGGCGTGGGCGAGCCGCTGATTACCTGACGAAGAAGCTATGGAATTTGTATGCAGAAGGTCGTTCGGTTCGCCTTCTAACTTGGAATACGTTATGCGAAAGGAATTATTGAGCGGTTTCCGTGGTAACGTTATATAACAATTATGAATACGAAGAGGTACAGGGGTGGGGTAAGAAATATATAATGATGTAAATATACATAAGGGTTTCAAAATTTTCGCTTCGATTTCCAGCTTCGGATGCCGCCTGATGTTTGGTGAAATACAGTCGAATATAATCTCAAAATGGCGTTTAAATTAGCCTAAATTAAAATAATCGTATATCTCTTAAAATTGCTTTTAGAATATTGATTAGTATATTTTTTGATTTCTAGGTAAATATGTAACCAAATTAAAACGTTCAAAACGTAAAAAAATGTGCATGGTTGAACATTGTCAGAAAGTAGATTCTTGAATAGGTTTTGCCAAAATGGGTTCAAAAATGTCAATAATTAATTAAAAAATACAGTAGCTTTATAATTACTTATAACTTACCGAATTTGATGAACGACATCTTTTATTGGAAAGATGAGCTTGATGAGCTTTCATCATCGCTACTGCCTGAAGCACCAACGTCAATGAATGGCTCGACTTGTTCCTCTAAAATATTGTCCAGTTCCCACATTCTCTTTTCAACTTTGTCTTTCACGTGCTTAATACAGTTTTCCCATTTTTGCGCTGTTATTAATTCTAGTGCTTCTTTGAAAAGTCCTTTGAGGTCACAAAATTTAAAAGTTGTATTGTGCTTAGCTATATAATTTTTAACCTCTGCCCATATGAGCTCAATGGGATTGAGCTCGCAATGGTATGGAGGTAAACGGAGCACAGTTTTATTTTGACTTGCTGCCATTTCGTCAATGGCGTATTTTTGATATTCCGCCTTGTGATCCTTGACAATTCTTAATAATTGTACTTTCAGCATTGCTTCTTCAAAGTTAATATTTTTCGAGCGGAGCCAATTTTGAACATCAACTTTCCTTGAAGCCGTTGTTGGGACCTTCTCCATTCTTCGAGAATGATAAGGCGCATTATCCAACACAATTACTGCGTTTTCCTCTAAGTTCGGTAAAATTTTTGAAAACCACTGTTCAAACGATTCGCCATTCATTTCCTCGTGGTAATCTCCAGTTTTCTTAGACTCAAAGCACCACAGACCGTCAACAACAAATCCATCCTCACTGCCAATATCGCAGATAATGAGCCTTTTCCCTTTACCTGGAAATCGAAGTACTAACTGCTGTAGATTTATTTCAATAAGCGAACCTTTTTCAAATGTTTTCATCACATTCAGCGAAAAAACATTGAGACATGAGTATCAGATTGCTATAATTGGGATTATTTAGTCATATTGAAAGAAAGAATATGAACGTCGTATGATTACTCAGCGCTTCACAATTTAATTTAAAGTTATAAACCTCTAAAAAATGAATGATCAGGAACCTGAAATACGCGCAAATATTAATATTAACAAATTATAACTTTATAAAGCTTAAAGTATGAATTAAAATGATTAGAAATATTAGGAACGGTACACAATATAAAACTTAGTAACTTTTTTTAAGTTTATAATATTCGACATATTTTAAGATTATATTAAAAAATTATTGAAATATCGAAAACACATAAAAACATGGCTTAAAAAAGTTCTAACAAATGAAAATGACAATAAAACATCCACGCATTTTATCGAAAGTTATAAAAGTTTTGTTACTTGTAATATGTTTTATCTGCCCCCTGGAATTAATGTTTAGAACCTTGTTTCCAAGGTTTGAAAAACATCCGATTGTTGTCTATTACTCGTATTTACCTGCTGGATTTTTTAATCCGGTGAACAGTCCATCTAGAAAGGCCCTCCTGGATGAAGTTACAGAATCATCAACCCATACTTTACTTGTAGTGTGTCCTGCGTTTACCCACGTTTCATCAAGGTAATAAATCTTCCTGTTTTGATTTCTATATTTCCCAATTTTTGTTAAATAATCCCTCCTCCATAGCACAATTTCTTCTCTATCCAGTAGTAAACTATTACGACCCCGTTTTTTCCATTTGAAATTTAAATGCTTCAGTAACGCATGGAAAGTTGATCGTTTGAAATTTGGCAACGTTGTATCTCCATTTACCTCCTGCAGTACTTTATCTATAGTAGATTTCATTCCTAAAGAAGAATTCATGCACTTTCCTCCTAATCGCATGCTTATCAGCTTCATCCAATGATTTAACAATACTTTTGCGATGTTTACTGGTCATTGGCTCAGAAAAGGTGTGTTTTTTTTTTGTATTGTCCTAACACATTAAACACTGATGCGCGACACACCCCAACTTTGTGAGAAACCTTCACAACAATTTCTTTGATGGTTGATGCCTCGTTCTCCTCGCGCTCGATCTTATATATATTCAAAATGACCTCTTTCATTTCTGCACTCAGGTGTCTTTTTCTAGAGCGTTTCCTAGGTGGACTACAGGAGTTTACAACTTCATCGGCAGTATCTGTACTACTGGGCATTTTGCGCAAGCAGTTGATAACAATAACAATCAATAACAAGGTATAACAATAACAACGACAAACTCAACAACTTAATAAGATAACAAACGAAAACGTCCAAAGAAATATCAAATTGCAATGATGCACACGACATACGTAACACGTCTGAACCTGAATGTGACTCTGCCTTGATACGACTGCTCTGCCGCTCGGCATAGGCATTTAATTGCGAATTGACCAATGAGGGCTCCTGTTTTACGTCGAGACGGCGGCGTTAGCGTGAAAATCACCCGAACCTTTTGTTTACATCCGGTCTATCTCTTATCTGAATATACTTTAGTTGTTGGGAGAGGTGCAAACCTAGAATCAAAAGACTTTGAAGTTGAGTTGTTAATTTTCAGATAATGATTGTAGAAGGCAGTTAAACCAAAATATGTGTGTAAAAATAAAAAAAATGTTACCTTGTTTTATAAAGTACCCTCCCGACAAGTATTTCAGTGCGGACCGGCATTTGATCGTGCGGTCTTGGAGCACCGGCATGCACTCCCCTGTGAGGTCTTAAGTCACCTGATTCACGAGCCCTTTGTACTACATTAACAAAGGCACGAGGGGTTGGTTGCACTCGATTCGGAAACCGATGCGCATCATAAATCCGTGATGCCGCGACAGCATTTTGTAAAGACTACGCAACAAACACCACTATTCACTCACGCATTACCGACTGACACATTGACTGAATACAACCGAATAAAATTGTAGTAAAAACATCGTGATAAGCGTTTCAAATTCTTTCGCTTTTTTGTGTCCGATGCGATGAACCGATAAGGCGGATTATATCCGTTGTCGCCAAACACGAGCACATAATATTATTATTGGGACAGGGCGGTACTCAAACCTCTAAAGGGCTATAACTTTGTTACTTTAATTTTACCAGAGAAATGTTAAAAGAAAAAAACATTTCTTTTGATCAGATCTACTCACTGTTAACATAAGACTGAACTTCGAAGTCGTTGCTTCTTAGAGATTTGGGTTCTTAGCTAAGAAGTGGGGAATATTTTCAAACTAACCGTTACATTGATCATCTAGATTTGGTAACTCAAAATCCCAGAACCGGTAATAGCTTTTTCTGCGCAAAAACGACTTTACACACTTTAGGGCCAATTTCACCAACATTAATATTTGACGGTCAATTGGACCAATAGGAAAAGACCTTATCGAAATGCAATTTGACGGAAGCTGTCAAAGCTCTCTAAATATCAGTGATTTCTATTGAAATGTTGACAAAAGTCGTGAACAAACGATTGCCTTATAAATAAGGGTACATTATAGATGTAATATTATGTATTTGTGATTTACAATTAGTATAACTTTCATAGAATTTGAAATTTTTATTATTTCAGAAAAGACGGTCAGCTATTTAAATGGACCAATGAAAATATGAGAAATAATAGGTCTATTTTCTAGCTATTATATTTGGTATGATGCAAGATGCACACATTCTGGCTCCGCCTACGAGATCCGCCTGGTGGTACCTCCGCGTTCGACAGTCAGAGACCTTCTACCACCTACGGACAATCACAACATCCATAGGGACTCGAACCCGCACAGCGCACGGCGACTGATCAGGAGACCGAAGAGTCTACTACTGCGGCCACCGCTGCTGCCTGCTGAAATCCACCCTTACTTTAATAAACGAAAACCGTAGATGAAAACTGTTCGCAAACTAGACGCATCTTCTTATTGAGCATTTTCGTACGAGGCTTTAAGCGAAACGCAATTTACAAAAATGTGTACAGGGTGATTCATTAAGAGCTGGCAATATTTGTAAGCCATGAAATATATCCGAAATGGCACAAAATGTTCATATAACCATCAGTCATAAAATGTCCCCTTATCGAGAGATTGGGTGTTGAAATTACACCAATATCTTTCAAGCGCTTTTACAACTTTTCTTAGATTCATTTTAGATTTTATATTTTCAAGGGGATATGTAATTGTAGAAGATTTTGCTATTTGCCTTTGGTTAAAACAGCTCCTAAGCCATAGTTTGACGTATCGGTTTGTAAGTAAAATGTTCCTTAAGTTCAGTAAATGCTTTCTGACAATCTGGGGTCCAGTTCCACTTGACGTTTTTCTTAGTTAGGTGGAGTTTAGGGGCAAGTAGCGATGAAAAATCTGGTACAAATCGCCTCTACCTTGAAGCAGTGCCCACTAGTCTACGAACATCAATAAAACGTCAAGTGGAACTGGACCCCAGATTGTCAGAAAGCATTTAGTGAACTTAAAGAACGTCTAGCGACCGCCCCCATTTTGTCTGCCCCTGATTTCGGTAGCACATTTTACTTACAAACCGATGCGTCAAACTGTGGTTTAGGAGCAGTTTTAACCCAACAATTGAGACTCAACACGGTAGTGACTTATCTAAGCCAGGTTGTTCAGATGGTAGAGCTTAGATGTTATAATAATAATAATAATATGTCTTTATTAATCAGCATACATCAGTGAGGCGAAGTTTAGCCAAATGGCTACTCTTACACTTAACCTCACTGTGTACGAAAGAGTAACACAGTTAAACTCGATACACAAACAAACAATAGTAATAATAAGAAAAAGAAACAAATGCACACTTGAACTATTAATATAATAATATAATAATAAAGTGTCATAAAAATAAAACAAACCAACAACTCAAACACTGAGAGACGATTGCATCTCCAATAGCTGTTTTCCAACTGATTTCTTAAAAGAGTAAACTTTCTTGTTTGTTAGCCGCACTGACTGAATTGTAAAGCTCAACAGCATTACACGTGAAAGATCTCTGATATATAGAGGTGTAGTGAAGAGGAATATTGAACTGTTCATCATGACGTAACCTTCTTGAAATTAAATTCCTACGCGGAACTAACTTATTTGCAAGGTAAATAGGTCTCTTGGTAACGACTGTTTTATGTACAAAAACCAACATATGAAACTTGAAAAGATTATTGAGCTTCAGCCACCCCAGCTCACAGATCTTGGATGTAACATGGCTATACGAAGGCCGAAAACAAAACGACAACAACAATTTTGAATTTTCTGCAATCTGGTTTTTGTTATGAAGTCAAGACAAGGATAAAACAGTATAAAACAGTAAAGCAGCTTAGACATAACTAAACTTTCCACCAATTTCTTTCTAGTCTTGAAATTGAGAATAGAACGATTGGAGTAAGGAGTCTTAGGCTTGCATGTGTAGCTTTAGATATATTACTGACGTGGTGATGAAATCTAAGATTTACGTCTAAAGTAACACCTAGACTTTTGCATGCGTGACGAGTGGAATATGGTCATTATTTACCCTCAAATCAATCATCCTTTCAAAATGCTCATAGCTGGTTTTGGGACAGAACAACACCGCAAAACTCTTGGTAGGATTGAGCTTCAAACAGTTAGCTTTGCAATAGTCAGTTATATTTACCAGATCTAAATTTATTTTATACGAAGCTTGATCCACATTAGTAGAGTCAAAAGTGAAGGTCAATTGTGTATCGTCTGCGTAAGTATGAATACTACAAAACTGTAATACAGTATGCAAGTCAAAAGTATAAACTAAATATAGTAAAGGACCAAGCACGGAACCCTGAGGAACACCAGAAGCAACATCGGCACGCACGAGAAACTCCTTGGCTTGTTCTTATTCGTTGCTTGCGATTATTTAAGTATGATTTAAAAAAGCAAAGAGGAACGTCAGATAGTCCGTAGTTTTTAATTTGGATAGAAGCATTTCGTGGTTAACCGTATCAAATGCCTTTGAGAAATCTAACAACACCAGCACAGTGTAAATATGATTGTCTAAGTTAGAGATAATCTCATCAGTTACGTGTAATAATGCAGATGTTGTGCTGTGACCACTACGGAAACCAGACTGACAATTTGGAAATGTTGTACTCTTCAAAATATTTTACCAATTGCATATAAACAATTTTTTCCAATATCTTTGACAAGGCACACAATATACCAATGGGTCTCAAATCCGAATATTCTGTAGGATTATTATTCTTAGCCAGAGGAGTTAACAGCCTCTTTCCACAAACTTGGAAATACTCCTTTTTCTAAACAAAAACGACGATGTGTTAGATGAGGTAACACTTCAGGAATACACAAAGATCATTCCTATGTTAATTCCATCACAACCAGTTGCTTGAGATTTGATGGAAATTATAATATCTAAAACATCTTCTGGGGTAACTAAATGAAAGTGAAAGAGCGGAATGTCTGAATTAAAAGAACTTGAAATATATTCATCTACCGTGCGATTTATAAGACGGGAATTAACATTATGGGATATAAAATTTGATAAAAAATAATTGTTAACTTCGTCAGGATTGAGCAAGTGTGGGGGAATTTCTGCCTTATTTTTTTGGTAAGCTCCAAAATTTCTTAAGTGGTTCCAAAATTTTTTAGGGTTTGACTTTTCGAAATGAGCTAAATATGCTTTTTCTCTCTTTTAAGTGCAGCAAGTGCGTGATTACGCAAAATTCTGTAGTTGATCCAATTTTCTTCAGTTGAATCATGTCGAAATTATAAAGTGTGGACACATGTTGAACTTTTACCACCGGCAGTTTTCCCGCCACGGAAAAATTCTAAGGCCCTTCTCAAGTTTCTTGTAGCTCTATTTATCTCACACATTGTAGATTCCAGAAGGGCTCAAGACACAGTCGTGAAAGCTCAACGTTAGTGCCTTATAACTTTTGCCAATCCACAGTCAAAAGGGAATCATGCATATATGCATGTACATGGATATAGTGGATATTGTTTATCTAGCCTTGCTGCTCATAAACTCATAAATCCCGCTTCTGATGCCCGGACATTTGATCCGTCATCTCCGGCTTGTAGGTATCACTCACCGGATGTTATCGAGATACGAAGGCGCACAATGGGCAGTTTACGGATGCCCCGCGATGGTCTGATGCCCCGGTGACAGTCTACGGCCCCCGCGATTACGATTTCCGATAAACTGGACCCGGGCGGCACAGCGGGAAGCTGTTTCCGGGACGTTCTTCATTTTATACGACGGACTATGAGATGGAAATGCTACAAGGACTAGGTTGTAGTTTTGTGCCTACTGATACGCAATGAACATACAGGGTTTGTCCGGAAAGTAATAGGACTCATTTTCTTCGGTAGAGGGCGTTCCTAGCTAACGAATGAGCGGCTGGTCAGTTGTCTCCGAGCACTTGGAGAGTCAGGACAGGCATTTTCGCGCGACATGTTTCTGTGGTGCAAGCCGAAAATGCAGCGTTCGTTAAAAGTATTCACTGTTCATTTGCTGAGAAATTCCAAGTACCGCCCTGTCACTTATACGTAGTGTGTTCTGGAAAATTTTCAACACGCCGCTTGAGGCTTTTGAGAACGATTTAAATTACACCATCTATACCTCCCGCAATTTCTACGTATAAGGTAATATTTGATAAAGAATAAAGGTAACTCTCCATGTGTTTTGACCTTTCATAGAACCGCGTATGTAAGCTGAGTTTTTACTAACGTTTCGGCCTTTTTCACAGTACAGATCAAAAAGTAACAGTGACAATATATTCTATAAAGTGATAGTTGCCAGTTGTTGAGACACAATATGACATTCTACTGTAGTCACTGGTGCCTAATTGAAAAAACGTGAGTTAACAAATATTCAAACCTTGTAGTATGTTTAATAGTTCTCCGATCATTTAGAGCATTGATTCCCAAAGTGGTCTATATCGACCCCTAGGGGTCTATGACAACCTGCAAGGAGTCTACGTCAGCGAAAAAAAATTTGGGGGTCCATGAAATGAATATCGGGGTCCACGATAGATACACTGATACTACCTATTTACTTACATCATACTATCTTATATCAAAACATATACATTATTTATAAAAGTACCTATGAAGTAAAAAAAGTATTATATATGTTTATAAAATTGTGTAAGTTGTAGGATGTTGGTATTCGCTTTGTGGTCGCAATACATTTTGAACTTGTAAAAACCTGAGAGTCGCAGTCTCAGAGCTTCGCCACCTTGCACTGACTTGTTCAATTCGTCACTCTATAAATACGAATGTGGGACAAATACGTTTATTCGTTTCCTGAATCTTGAAAAGGAAAGTGCTAAGAAAATATTTTAAAAAATATAAACAGATAGTATATCACACAAATTATAGTGAGTCAGTGTTATTTTGTTTGAGAGTGCTGGAAAACATTATTTTTTATTAAATTTCAGTTTTGTACTCGTAGTTAGCAAAGATAGATAAATTACGCCAATCATGACTTTAGTTATTAGTAGTTAAATATAAATCATGCAAAATTAACGAGTACTCCTCAATAGTTTCTTTTTGAAAGTTTTAGCAATCGGTAATATAATTACAGTGCAATCTCCGTAATTCGAGCTAATTGTACAAGACGATGTTCGAATTATGGAATGTTTTCGAAAAATCAAAAAAATTTTTAATATACAGCTGCTGGATTTTCTGTCTTATTTAAATAATTTAATTTTGCCCACAGATGACTGATGCCATGTCCGAATCTAAAAAGAAATGTAGACAGTGCAGTGTTGATTATTTAAATTTGGCTTCATTCCATCATTGCCGGACAAACAATCGCCTATGTGCCTTTTATGCAACAAAGTTTTGGGCAATGCGCTATGAAACCATCTAAACTGCAAGATCATCTGAGAAGATGCCGCACTGATAAAACAGAGAAAGATTTGAAATACTTTCAAACACTCAAGATAAATTTCAGAAGAGACCTACACTGGACAGAATCGCTTCGACGTCACAAAGAAATGATGATGGTTATCTCGTTACTTATAGCAAATCCAGAAAACCGCATACCATCGGAGAGAAGTTAATTTTGCCAGCCGTTGAAGAGGTTTTAAAAACTGTTTTACACAAACCTGCATCTGATATCATTAAAAGAATTCCCTTAAGCAACAATACTGTTGAAAGACGTATTGATGAAATGAGTTATGATATTGAAAGCTTCTTATGTAATTATTTGCAAACGACCCATTTCTCTATACAACTGGACGAGTCAACTTTACCTGATAATGCAGCATTATTATTGGCATATGTTCGTTTTATTATGAATCAAGAAATCTACGAAGAACTGCTCTTCGCAAGAACTTTGATAACCGACACTAAAGGTGAATCAATATTTCATGTTTTGAAGGATTACTTCATTGAAAAAGCAATTCCTTTATCAAATATAATATCAGTAGCTACAGATGGAGCACCTGCCATGGTTGGACGTTATCGTGGATTTAAAAGCTATTTAAAACAAAGTGTGTCAGGGGTGTTAGCAATAGATTGCGTCATCCATCGACAACATTTAGTTGCTAAAAATTTGAGTGTTAGATTGCATGAATCACTTCATTTAGTCATTGATGCAGTAAACCGAATCCGAAGCAAGGCGTTGAATACGCGGTTATTTGCGCAGTTGTGTGAAGAAAATGACGAACACTTTCATCAATTACTCCTTCACACTGGAGTACGCTGGCTGTCGAAAGGCTTATGTTTGACAAGATTTTTGCACTTTTTGAGAATATTTTAGAATTTCTGGATACTAAAGATAAATTTTAAAAGAAAATTTAATGAAGAGGAAAACAGACATCGCCTATTTAACAGATTTGTTTACAAAATTTAATATGGGGTTAATTTGCAATTACAAGGCGATAGCTCAAATTTGATTAAAACAAAGTTCATCTTATCAGCGTATCTTGCCAGAGTTAAACTAATGAGAGCAAAATATGGACGGGGGCGAATTTTCTCAGTTCCCCAATTTGTCACAGACAAGCTGCCAGGAAGACGACGTTTCACTTACGTTCAACATTTAATTGCCCTCTATTCAAATTTTGAATCTAGGTTTGAGATATTTTGACTATGGTAATACCCTCGTGGATAATTAATCCATATGGTGACATAGAAGAAACGAATGTCATAATACAAGAGGAACTGACTGAACTAAGTACAAACGAAAACTTAAGAAGGTTCAGTTTAAAAACTGATATCAGCATTCTGGCTGCAAAACAACATACCCGTTACTTATCCCGTATTATGGATATAGCGAGGAAATTTTTAATTTCTTTTCCATAGTCATACCTGGTGGAAAGGGGGTTCAGCGCTGTTACCAATCTCCTACGAAAAAAGAAAACAGACTGGACATCATTAGCCGAGGAGATTTAAGATTAACCCTTACAAATTGACGCCAAATGTTGATAATTTATTATTAAAGCATCAGGTTCATCCTTCTCACTAAAAATATTGATTTATTGCTTATGTTATTTTATTTATAGTTTATTTTATGTTTTTTGGTGTCTGACCAATAAATGCCCGCATTGGGAATACGTGCCCGCATTGATTTCTTTAAAGAACCCCCCTTTATAGAAATATTTTTTTTTTCTAAATAATTCTGAAAATTCAAGGATAGGTACACACTAAAATTCGTTAATTTTTTGCCTATTTTTAGATAACTTAAACGTAGAAGAAGCGGAATTTAATCAAACTACAGTGAAATTATTGTAGAACATACGTTTTATGTTATAATTAATAAGCGAAACTCGCTTATTGTACTAGTTTAAGTATTAAACTTTTTTTTTATTATTTTTCACTTTTTTTTTTATTTTAATCACTCTTATATTTATTTTTCAATGCGGGCATTTGTTGGTCAGACACCTGTTTATTTAATGTTACGTATATTTTACATAACAGATACAAATTTTATTTTGAGTAGTTTTAATTTAAATTCATTAATAAATGTATAAATTAACATGTTTTTTTACTTTAAGTTTTTACCACTAACTTCGCTACAGTTAGAAATTTACAGGAAATCAGTATCAGGTAAGTAGGGGGTCTGCCCACTACGGAAAAACCTGGCAAGGGGTTTACGACACAAAAAGTTTGGGGAACTCGATTTAGAGAATATCGGGCATGTACGTTTGAAACATTAAACCACTGACGTACCGGCCATCAGTACTGTACTAAAACTTTCTTATCCCGAAAGTTTAGAAACCTCTCAAAACTATCAATATGTACTCTGGTAAAGGGAGGTTCTCCTTCAGATGAAAACTTCCGAGTTCCGTCACCAAGTTTCGCGGGCAGGCTCAGTTAGTTCCTTTGGGGCATTTTATTTCCATTTAACTTTTGAATTTTAAGTGGTCCGGGCAATTTCGTCTTGGATATTCACCCAGAAATGAATCCGGAATAGCGTGAGGGAGCTATTATGTTTTATATGAAGGAACGGGGGAAGCAGTGAAATCAATTCCCATTGTTGTACAGAAGTTCCAGCTTGTTATCTAGTTGAATAGGTGTTTGTTTTAGTCAGACGTGGACATTTTTTTTTAGTGAAATGTGTAAGCTTGTCTCTTCCAAATCGATGCTTTCTAAATGAATATTGCCATATATATATATATAATATATATATAGGTGAAAAATTAAAGCTTCCGCCTTTTTGTGGGGCTACTTCAAAAAAAATTTAAGCAAAGAGGACTCTTTATACTTTTTTAATTCTCTCTAGCTTCAATGGACTTTGCCGTCATCATCAGGAGCTGCAATTACAATGATAACAGTAGCAAACAAAAGTGTTAAAATGAATTTAAATTGACTCAATCTTACAGTAGTATGTTGAGGATGTTGCTAATGGTGTTTACGTATCGGATGAGGGAAACGTCCAGTAACATGGTGATTGAGAGATGGATACATGGTACAAAATGGTCAAAATTATATAAATATGACAAGAACAAGTTAAAAACAGATTAAAAATTATGTAAAAAACATTAGAGCATTACAGCGTGCGTGAAGCCACGTGATGAATTGCACAAAATGGTGGTCATGGAATAATGAGTGAGATGAACCCTTTGACAGAAGGCCCGAAGGTTGCAATGTCTGTATTGAAAGATGGAACGAATTATGGGTCCTGTGCCAAACGTTGCCAAATCACTTCAGATGATGTGATTTTCAGAATGTTATGTAAGAAATTGTTAAACCGACCAGAGGCAGTTGACTAAAACTATATTTTAATTAATGGGAATTTAAATTAACAATTATTAATAACTTGTGAAAAGAGAAATTATTAGATTTTGAGTGGAATGAAATTTATGGTGGAATCGCCAAAACACAGATTCTATTTATGTTTTGTGAAGAGTCGAAATTTGGGGAGATATGTAAGTTCTCCAATTTTTCGCAGTTTAGCCAATATGAGTAAATGACACTCAGTTGTTGTTTAACATCTGTCTTTTTGTTGATACAGTTGTTATTCATGAAAATGTGGGACATTTCCAGGAATAAACATTTGGGAAAGGTGTTTTTCTTTATCAAGAACTTTGATACTTGCGTAATAATATGGTAGGTAGTGTGGTTGAAGCCCAGGTGCTCAGCTTTTGAATCGAGAATACTGTGATTGACATACAAAAGCGTTGGGAGAAAGGGTTAGATACGCCATATTCACCTGTGCACTGTTGTCCAATCTATTGCTCGAATATTGGCCAAGCATCGTCAAAGGTTGATACGCTGCCTCATGAAACCCATGTTTAATCGATATTTCCCACCTTTGTTCAAGATTAAAACGATCCATTGCTCACAGCGGAAGTTTGACGCAATATATCTGTCAATATGTTGAGCGTGAACGCTGTCAAACATATTCAACTTGAAAAAAACAACTGATGGGCCTCCCTTTATACAAGGTGCTTCAGTTTATTGTTGCATAAGTCTATATAAACATGGGTCCGAAAAATGGCGTGTCTTCCAAAATACAAGGGAGTTTAATTTACTTTCTAATTATAGTTTTTTTTAATATTCGAACAATATTTGATATATAACAGTGACAAATTGGTATACGAGGGTTTTTTGGTACGACAAGGACGAACCATGGGCATATAGTTATGTACTGTAGCCGCTAGAGGGCCGCTCTCCTAATGTATATTAGTGTATTAAAATGACCGAAACTTTTTTCTTAGTGCAATCTTTTTGCTTTTTTGAATACAACCTACTGATTCTCCGCACTTTCAACATAAAAAGCTCTCTTGTGAGTTTTCGTTATAGTTAGCCGTTTTTGAGATATTTCGATTTTAAGGTTCGATGCATTTTTAATTATTTATGGGAAATAATATTTTTTTTTTACATTTTCGATTTGGGCATTACAAGTAATTAAGATGATCGTTTAGATTGTGTTTTTAAACACAGCAATAATTCCTAACTCCAAATAAACTCAAAAAAACAATATAATTTGTTTAATTTTCCAATATTATTTTTAACAACTTAAATTAATTATTACAACTAAAATGCTATTGGATAGTTAGGACAAACATACAAAATCTAAAGTAGTTGCTCGAAATGTAAACCTAATTGTTCAATTCACAATTCACATCTACGAATGATCGAACGTGGTATAGCATTATTCAAATAAGGCCTTATTTCATCACTTGCATTCCTGATTCTGTCTATTAGCATATCTCTTGTGGTTACGGGAGTCTGGTACACTTTTCCTTTTAGAAATACCCACACAAAGAAATCTAATGGACTTAGGTCAGGGGATCGTGGAGGCCTGGCGACTGGTCCTCCACGGCCGATCCATGTTTCTGGATAATTTTCGTCCAGCCAGTTTCTAACTGTTCTCGAATAATGAGCTGGACAACCATCAAGCTGGAACCAGGCCAATCTTCTTAAATCTAACATAACATCATCCCACATATTTGCATGTTCAGCCTTTAAAAATTCCAAGAAGGTCGCAGCATTTAACCTTGCAGGCAAAAGGTAGGGTCCAATAGTCGATTACAGTAGATACCAATCCACACATTCACACTAAATTCATGCTGAAAATTTCTTTCCCGAATTGCATGCGGATTTTCAGCGACCAAATATGTTGATTATGAAAATTTACCACTCCACTCTAGTGAAGCATGACTCATCGGTCCATAAACCGTTACTTAAAAACTCCCTATTATTATCAGTTCTATCAAGAATCCACTGACAAAATGTGATTCTTCGTTCTCCGTCCCCTGGCTGTAGTCCTTGCACAGGTTACAAATGGTAAGGACGTCTATGGTCATTTCTAAGAACACGGTGAACATGGCTTGCTGAAATTCCCAAGGCACCAGAAACTCTCATAACACTTGTTGTCGGATCTCTATCAAACTCACGCAGAATGATACGGGTAAATCTGCGCTGACGAACATTTATGTAATGATCCATTTTTGGAGATTTCCAAAACCATTTTCAATTATTTGGCGATGCACTCTTACAAATACTGAGCGAGTTGGATGTCGTCTTTTTGGAAATCTTCGTGCGTATTCTCTGGCTTTCTGCTGCGTTTCCATTTACAAAGCCATAGACAAAATGAATATCCGCTAACTCTTGATTGGAGAATAAAATGGCATTTTTATAAAACTTACAAAAAAAACAGGTGAAAGAAACTAAATTTCGTGCATTCACACTTGCAAAAACCGCTTCCGGTTTCAACAGACAACAAAACTAACTGATTGACGTTTCCTTATTCTGCTTTCAATTTCAAAAATATTTGCAGGCACAGCCTACATCTAAAAATTATCGAGATACTGACTTTTTAACGTTATTTTATCATAAATAATTAAAAATTCATCGAACCTTAAAATCGAAATATCTCAAAAACGGCTAACTATAACGAAAATTCACAAGAGAGCTTTTTTATGATGAAAAGTGCGAAGAATCAGTACTTTTAATCAAAAAGCAAAAAATTGGACTAAAAAAATTTTGGGTCATTTTAATACACTACAGGTACAGTAGAGAGCGCCCTCTAGCGGCTACAGTAAAACTATGCTCTCATGGTTCGTTTTGTCGTACCAAAAAACCCTTGTATAGCAAGTTTCACTGTTATACATCAAATATTGTTCGAAATATTTAAAAAAAACTATTTTAGAAAGTAAATTTATTTCGGAAGCCACGCATTTTTCGACCCATGTTCATATAGACTTTATGCATTAATTTTAAAAGTTCTATCGAATCTTAAAGTTATGCAACAATAAACTGACACACCCTGTATAAACTGACTTTCGTGTACTATATGAACTGAACTATAACGATGCGCACCCATGCGGCAATCCCAAGACAATCTAAAGGGTTCATCCTCGGAGGGTGACTGGGTGGTCATTGTGGGTAGCTGGACCTAGGATCATCCCCTTCTTACAAAGGTAAGGCCATTAGCATTTTTCCGAGAGGGCCGTGTAATGCGAGGGCTTGTGGTCGTCTGTTCTTCTGTCGTTTGCGGTTTGGCACTGTTTATTGCCTTTTTGTACCGAGCGGCGGGTGGCACACGGACTGTGGATTTTTCGTGATTTGTAATACGCCACAGAAATGCGTACGACAAGCTTCACGGTGACTCGTGTCTGGGTATTGCGTTCAACATTTTGTGGACCATGACTCAAACACCATAAGGCAAGGACCCATCAAACTATATAACATCAATAAATGTTACGTAATGTCGCACTTTGAAGAAAATCTCTGTTATTTGACTATACCCTGTCAGGTAGCTCTATCAGAGGACTCAACTTATGTGACTTAGGCTGACATTTGACTC
>CAVLJG010000007.1:7434328-7452447 GCA_963669975.1 Acanthoscelides obtectus | reverse complement strand
CAAGTGAGCTACTAATCACCATAAAGTCCTAAAAGTTTTGGAAAGAAAAGTTTGTTTACTTACGTTGCTGTCGGTTGACATTTGTTTATTAAGACCAGGTCAGAAAGATTGGTGAGAAGAGCGAAAATCAGGTTGAAATGTCAACAAGGAGACCGGCTCGTCAATACAGATTTTCTAAGAGCGCGATATCGTTGGAATTGGGGAGGAACGGTCTTAAATATCGAAAGAGACTTAAGTGCCCCAAATACACTCAAGCGCAACTCCTTCATCCTTCAACTGATGCAGGTACACTTTCTCAATAAAAAAAATCATTATTTTAGATGACGAAATGTATTTCACTTTAAGTAATTCTTTCTTTACATGGACAACGTAGAGAAATGCCCTGGCAATGTTAGATATAAACATAAAGCGAAATTTGCAGATAAAATCCTTGTCTAGTGCGCAATTTATAACAGGGATGTATCCCAACCTTTTGCGGGAAGAGTGAGAGGTGAAAAAAAATGTGTGCCAAATCTTTTAGGACATAGTTTCTTAAAGTTTTCTTCTGGTGAAATCTAGAAAGGAGACGCTCTCATTTCTCTTCGCTGCATTTGACTTCCATCGATGCGTGACATTTATCAAAGAATCGTGTTATTTCGGTAAAAATTGAAAAGCGGTTTTGTAATCAATTACTTACACTTTCTTAGCTTTCTCATTAGATAGTTGGTATTTTTTTATGCGGATTATTGCTTGCAGTCTACTGCATTTCTCGATTATGCAACGTACGTTTTCTCAGAAACCGGAAAAATTAGCTAGAACTGGTATCGTGACAAAAACATCCCACAATAATTGAACGGCGACCAAGCGTAATTCCTAGCGAAACAAGAAGCGTTCTGTATTTTTATTAAATAACTTTTGAGGAATTGTTTTTTATTGACAAATTTTCTCTTACACATCCTACCATGTACGACCAATCCGATCCACGTTTTCTTTGTATGATATTTTGATGAAGTATCTTGCTCCAAAACATTTCAGCATAGACGCAGCAGCACTGAGCTATCTTTTTCTCGTTTTGCGATTAAACTTAAGTTTAGAGTCAACCACTAAGCCCAAATCCTTCACGGAGTCCCTAAATGATATTATACTAAGGACATATAAATCCGAACACCGAGTTTAATGTTTTATTTTAATAAATTTTGTATAAGTACTTAATGGAGCATAATTAAGTAAATGATAAAATTCAAATGATTGCACTGCTTTCAAGCTCTTTGACTTTTAATAATTGTGGATGCACCCTTATGTGCTACGCATTCTCCAACGCGCCTAGGCCTGCTTCTGATCTGGTGGTCCAATGTCCTCCTGTGGTATCTCATTCCAGGCACCACAACTCCTCTCGAAGTTCTTCTAGAGTCTGAGGAGGACGTTGCAAATTGAGCAATCTCCTACCCATCAGATACCATACCTGCTCAATTGGGGATAAGTCGGAGATCTTGGTGGCCATGGTAACAATGTGACATCATTATGTTGAAAGAAGTCTATTGCGACTCTTGCAACATGTGGTCGGGCATTATCTGGTTGGAGGAGTTGGGTCTGCCAGGGGGTCAAGATAAGGGTAAAAAGAATGGGGTTCTAGAACTTCGTGGATATAACGCGCTGCGGGTTCATGTTACCTCTGATGAAGATTAAAGGTGACCTGGAACCATAAGCTATAGCACCCCAAACCATAACTTCAACAGTGTGATGAACATGTCTTTCAACAAAAACTGTGGATTCCTCCTTTCACCACGTCGCCTTCTAACCCTGGCACGACCATCGTGCATGCCTAAACAAAATCGAGACTCGTCACTAAAGACAATACTATTCCATTCCTGATCCCAGAGTGACCGTTGTCTGCACCACTCAAGGCGATTACGTCGGTGTTCTCGATTAGGTCTTCCGTGTTCTGCAAACCATTCATTTGCAATGGACCTGGTAGTGGAGAAACGGTCTCTTAAGGCCAATAATCTTAGGCGGCGATCTTCACGGTCTGTTGTTCTACGGCGGCGTCCAGTGCCCCTTGCTCTTTGCGTACGGCCTTCTCGAAGCCATGCCTGACAACACCTAACCACAGTGTCTACACTTCTTTGCACTTTAACTGCAATTGCCCGAAAAGAAAGTCCAGCTTCCCGAAGTCCCACTATACGGCCCCTATCAAACTCACTAAGTTGACGAAATCGTACAGGTCTCCGTACTCTAGGCATCGTAACCGATCGTAAAGGATGTCAAGAACCAAAATCCGCCAACGTTGATTCTTTACTGCGGCTGAAATATTCATTTTTAGAGCGTTAGTAAATTAAAAAAAAAAACAGTATAAAAACCGGAATGTCCAACTGATAAGGCTGACAATTTTTTCACTTGTTATTTACAGTAAGATAAATACATTCACCAACTTTCATCAAAATAAAACCATTTAAACTGGGTGTTCGGATTTATATGTCACTTAGTATATATTGTCCAATAGTTTGAGCTTAATATTATTTTCTAATACGTTTCTGCAGGAATCACTACAAAACAATATAGCCGTCGATATGTCTGACAAATTTTGTGTATGTTTTTTCCAACTCATAATACGCAAACATTTAAAAGTTATTTCTAAATCTTTAATAGTCATTTCGCATCTTAAAGAGTGACATACACAAATATTTATTTTACGATGCCTCTTAAAACAGGAAGACAAGTCTGTGGCGATATTCCTGTTTATTTTTATCGTCTGTCCTCCGATATTCTGCCTACAAAAAATAAACGTTTTTTCCTGCTCCAAACAGAGTAAACAAGGGTCTGCAGTTTTCCACTCTACAAGTTAAAAAAAATCGGTGTGAATCCACGAAGCTGCAAAGTGACATTCCTTTCAATATCATTTGCAACTCGGAAATTCTGAAAAAAGGCTCATAAAAATGAAACTAAAACGTATCCACCCCCAACAATTTTCTTTTTGCTGTGGGGTGTATGCACTGTTTCATTTACGCGGGATTGGCCATCACACGATCATGTGCGCCTGTAGTAATTTCTCTCACGGGGAGGAGAAAGGTCATTTAGTTTTTTGTCAAACATGATTGTAGATAACTTTGCGAACTGATGACATCGTTTCGTGGGCAAGTACAGTCAACTTGCTTGACGCCACCCTTTTCGAAGCATATGTTGAACTATAGGCAAGTACAGCGTACTATATTCTACACTGAACGAGTTGTTAACGTCGTGTTTTCTAGTTTAGGATCAGTGCTTTTTCATTTTTGTCTGATATGCGTGCCTGGTAGCTATTAAATGAATTCTGAAGACACTGAAACGCCATGTCGCAGATTCGATACGGGAGATTACAACTGTATCATTTCCTTTTTTGGTAATTTTGCGTTTACGATCGGAAAAGACCAATAATAGTCTCTTGTTTAGCTGCTGTGAGATCATCATTTTTTTGGACTTCGGATAGCCATAATAATACTAAAATACAGGGTTCCATTTAATCATATGATGGAGAAATCAGGCTGCTGCGTATTTTTGTAAACCAGTGGTTACCAATAATTCCTGCCCATACGTTAACCGAAAATTGGGGTTGGAAATGGGTTTCGGTTACGGCATAGGGATTTTCTTCTGCCACCAAATGATTACTGTAGAAATTCTGAATGGCATTTCGAGAAAAATTAGCTTCGTCCGTGAACAGAGTCATTGGGTCAAATTGCGGATTTTGTGTAACTTTTTGAAGATACCACTGACCACAGTGTCTACACTTCTTTGCACTCTAACTGCAATTGCCCGAAAAGAAAGTCCAGCTTCCCGAAGTCCCACTATACGGCCCCTATCAAACTCACTAAGTTGACGAAATCGTACAGGTCTCCGTACTCTAGGTATCGTAACCGATCGTAAAGGATGTCAAGAACCAAAATCCGCCAACGTTGATTCTTTACTGCGGCTGAAATATTCATTTTTAGAGCGTTAGTGAATTAAAAAAAGCAGTATAAAAACCGGAATGTCCAACTGATAAGGCTGAAAATTTTTTCACTTGTTACTTACAGTAAGATAAATACATTCACCAACTTTTATTAAAATAAAACCATTTAAACTGGGTGTTCGGATTTATATGTCACTTAGTATAGTATAGTCGTTCCATCATGATAACATCAATGTCCTAACATCATCATTTCAATTAAAAACAAAATTGTGCGGAAAATGACTAAGATGGAAAAATGTTTTTAGTCGTTTTCCTGTGTGCTTGAAACAATGCTATATTTGCTAAACAGTATCGAGGGTCGTTTGATAAATGTAATTTTCATAGAAATTTTAATCCTCGCAATGATTGGGAATTATGTCAATATTCGAAAGCTTTCTGGCCGATACGACCGCTCCTTTAGGCTTCTGCCTGCGCGACTGCTTCGGTATAACAAAAGCTATACTAAGTGACATATAAATCCGAACACCCAGTTTAAATGGTTTTATTTTAATAAAAGTTGGTGAATGTATTTATCTTTCTGTAAATAACAAGTGAAAAATTTTCAGCCTTATCACTTGGACATTCCGGTTTTTATACCGGATATAATATATATATATATATTTCAGCCGCAGTGAAGAATCAACGTTGTCGGATTTTGGTTCTTGACATCCTTTACGATCGGTTACGATGCCTAGAGTACGGAGACCTGTACGATTCGTCAACTTAGTGAGTTTGCTAGTGGCCGTATAGTGGGACTTCGGAAGCTGGACTTTCTTTTCGTGCAATTGCAGTTAGAGTGCAAAGAAGTGTAGACACTGTGGTTAGGTGTTGTCAGGCATGGCTTCGAGAAGGCCGTACGCAAAGAGCAAGGGGCACTGGACGCCGCGGTAGAACAACAGACCGTGAAGATCGCCGCCTAAAATTATTGGCCTTAAGGGACCGTTTCTCCACTACCAGGTCCATTGCAAATGAATGGTTTGCAGAACACGGAAGACCTATTGGCATGCAAGTGTTTACCGACGAATGAGAAGTTTTGGCTTGTTTTCATACCGGCCACACTGGGTCCTCCCTTTAACTCGAGAACACCGACGTAATCGCCTTGAGTGGTGCAGACAACGGTCACTCTGGGATCAGGAATGGAACAGTATTGCCTTTAGTGACGAGTCTCGATTTTGTTTAGGCATGCACGATGGTCGTGCCAGGGTTAGAAGGCGACGTGGTGAAAGGAGGAATCCACAGTTTTTTGTTGAAAGACATGTTCATCACACTGTTGGAGTTATGGTTTGGGGTGCTATAGCTTATGGTTCCAGGTCACCTTTAATCTTCATCAGAGGTAACATGAACGCGCAGCGTTATATCCACGGGTTCTAGAACCCCATCTTTTACCCTATCTTGACACCCTGGCAGATCCAACTTTCCAACAAGATAATGCCCGACCACATGTTGCAAGAGTCCCAATAGACTTCTTTCAACATAATGATGTCACATTGTTACCATGGCCACCAAGATCCCGACTTATCCCCAATTGAGCACGTGTGGGATATGATGGGTAGGAGATTGCTCAATTTGCAACGTCCTCCTCAGACTCTAGAAGCACTTCGAGAGGCGTTCCTGATCAGAAGCATGCCTAGGCGCGTTGGAGAATGCGTAGCACATCAGGGTGCATCCACACATCATTAAAGATCAGAGGGCTTTAAAGCAGTGTAATCATTTTGAAATTTTTATCATTTACTTATTAAGTACTTATACAAAATTTTATTAAAATAAAACCACTAAACTGGGTGTTCGGATTTATATGTCACTTAGTATATATTTTAGTAAATTTATTGTGCATGGAAAGAAGTTCTATACCTACAATTCGTATTGTAAAAATAGCTTGTGATACCTCCGAAAGTAATGTCAATATTTATAATCCGTTTTGTAATTGATAATTGCTGTTAGTCGAGCGGCGATGGCGTGTAGTAATCCGGTGGGCATGTTGCAAAACAAAAACATACAAGTTACAAAACCAGTCCGGCAGCTGTAGTACGAATTTGTTAATATTTATAAAGCGGCTGCATATCGTTTCGCAAATTCATCTACTGTCACCAGCTGCAGATTCGAACATGACCGGAGAGTCTCTCGCATTAGGCTGTCATCACGTGCCATTACGACTTTCATTCATTTCAGTTTCTGGTCGACTTCCAAAAGGTACTGTTAGGCAACTGTATCTATCGTGAAATTAAGAAATAGTCTGTTCATTGCGAACTCAATCAGGGTGTGGACTCTTGCACAATTTCTTATTTTTTTCTCTCTAATTTATCGCGAGAAGACATACAATGCCTCGCAAAATTAACGGACAAACAAAATTTTGATCGACTTAAATTTAAATAACTTTTTAACGCTTGCATCAAGTTCGTTAATTTTTTCATCAAGTTGTAAGTAATTTCAATGTCATCATTATCGGCTGTCGATCTTGCCAAAAAAAATGAAAAATGTTTGTTGTTATACAGGGTGGAAGTAATAGGTGCATTTTGCCCTAATAAAACAGCCTGTGGAAACATTGGATTCCCGAATGATGTGTGTTCGTATGAGAATTTTAAGCCTCTACTTTTCTCAACAGTTCTTTTTGCAGCTCAGTTTTTTTTTGAAAAAAGGCTCAGACCCGTCGATTTTGTTTTCGTGGGGACACAAGTTTGGCAAAAAATCACGTTAACACGTGCAGCCCCTGGGCGGGGGTGACACCAACCTAAAATCTTAAATGAAAAGGGAGGTCGAGTGATACCTTATTTTAAAGGTCTTTCAATTCCCTGAGCGTTTTCAAAAAAAAATTGAGCTGCCAGTAAACGCGTCTGTTTCGTTTTCGATGGGCCACCCTGTAGATCTAGCTTATAAGTATTTGAAAACTCCTCTTAATGAGCATAGTGTTAAGAACGTTACAATTTAATTCTTGAAATCATGACTGTTTTTGTATTTGTATCAAGGGTTTCACCCGTTGCTTAAATAAATAAATAAAATAAATAAATTGACGCGAACGGACTCCCAGGGCACTAATGCTCTCGTAATCTAGGTTACTTCTAGATAATTGCAGCTGTTAACCACCTATAGCCAGAATTTTGAGGGGACTTTTGGGGCTTTGATACTTCTAATCTAAATTCAGATCTAGAAATTGCAAACATTTCGCTTCTCTAGCAGTTAAAAACGACTCAATTCTGAAACAGATCAGAATGTGTGTTCCGATCGATATAAATTTCGTAGTTCCAAATGGAATTGCGATAAAAAATATATCATCGACAAATAGCTAGCTCCTTATCTAAAAATTACGTTGTTCATACCTTCACTTGTGTACACACGAATTTCAAAAGTGGATTCGCAACTTTTATCTAGGTTTTGCATAAATAAAACGTATCGCGTTTCCCAACGACAATTTAGTACACTATATTCCCACAAAATAATCATTCAAAGTTTCGCAAAACGTTGTGTAACATCTGTGTGCTTAATGTGATAACGCTTTTGACATTGAAGTGAGTAGTAGATCGTCAGCGATATAAAATGTCGGATAAAATCTGTTTAAACAGGTTCTAGTCTTTATTGTTGAAGCTTCTATGAATCGTGCTTTCAGGTATTCTTACCAGCACATTTGACACTAAGCAAAATAAATAGATTACAGAAATATCTACAAAAATATCAATAAGGAATATATACTAAGTGACATATAAATCCGAACACTCAGTTTAAATGGTTTTATTTTAATCAAATTTTGTATAAGTACTTAATGAAGCATAATAAGTAAATGATAAAAATTTCAAAATGATTGCACTGCTTTAAAGCCCTTTGACCTTTAATAATGTGTGGATGCACCCTGATGTGCTACGCATTCTCCAACGCGGCTAGGCATGCTTCTGATCAGGTGGTCAATGTCCTCCTGTGGTATCTCATTCCAGGCAACCACCAACTCCTCTCGAAGTGCTTCTAGAGTCTGAGGAGGACGTTGCAAATTGAGCAATCTTCTACCCATCATATTCCACTCGTGCTCAATTGGGGATAAGTCGGGAGATCTTGGTGGCCATGGTAACAATGTGACATCATTATGTTGAAAGAAGTCTATTGTGACTCTTGCAACATGTGGTCAGGCATTATCTTGTTGGAAAGTTGGATCTGCCAGGGTGTCAAGATAGGGTAAAAGATGGGGTTCTAGAACTTCGTGGATATACCGCTGCGCGTTCATGTTACCTCTGATGAAGATTAAAGGTGACCTGGAACCATAAGCTATAGCACCCCAAACCATAACTCCAACAGTGTGATGAACAACAAAAAAACTGTGGATTCCTCCTTTCACCACGTCGCCTTCTAACCCTGGCACGACCATCGTGCATGCCTAAACAAAATCGAGACTCGTCACTAAAGACAATACTGTTCCATTCCTGATCCCAGAGTGACCGTTGTCTGCAGCACTCAAGGCGATTACGTCGGTGTTCTCGAGTTAAAGGGAGGACCCAGTGTGGCCGGTAAGAAAACAAGCCAAAACTTCTCATTCGTCGGTAAACACTTCGCATGCCAATAGGTCTTCCGTGTTCTGCAAACCATTCATTTGCAATGGACCTGGTAGTGGAGAAACGGTCCCTTAAGGCCAATAATCTTCGGCGATCTTCACGGTCTGTTGTTCTACGGCGGCGTCCAGTGCCCCTTGCTCTTTGCGTACGGCCTTCTCGAAGCCATAACCACAGTGCCTACACTTCTTTGCACTCTAACTGCAATTGCCCGAAAAGAAAGTCCAGCTTCCCGAAGTCCCACTATACGGCCCCTATCAAACTCACTAGGTTGACGAAATCGTACATGTCTCCGTACTCTAGGCATCGTAACCGATCGTAAAGGATGTCAAGAACCAAAATCCGCCAACGTTGATTCTTTACTGCGGCTGAAATATTCATTTTTAGAGCGCTAGTGAATTAAAAAAAGCAGTATAAAAACCGGAATGTCCACTGATAAGGCTGACAATTTTTTCACTTGTTATTTACAGTTAAGGTAAATAAATTCACCAACTTTTATTAAAATAAACCATTTAAACTGGGTGTTCGGATTTATATGTCACTAGTATATTCCCTAAGCAATATATCACCATACCATTCGATGTAATCTGGATGGCTAATTTCAAATAATGTTTGATATAATTTGAATCGCAGATTTGAGAATAAAATGACCATTATGCTTATGTTATTCAATATGAAGACTCACCATTAATGCAGTCGTAAGCCATTGGTTTTAAGAGTTACACACGAAGATGAACACTTTACACGCCTGGTACTAACACTTAACTGAGGTTCCAATTTTAGTTTTGCACTTACCTGCCTAGAATTAGAAAGGTTTTGATGAGAAGTTAATTGAGATGGATATACTTCTATTAGTGTGTATGATGAGGTTCAATGCAGGTAATATTTAGGTTTTGGGAACGGTTTTATTGTAGGTATCAAATGTTTCTCTAAACAGGAAAACCACACTAAATATCTAAATGACTCATCACTTGATTCACCACTGTGAGACGGGGAATGCTGTAATAATCACTGACGATAGGGGTTTATGACAAACCTGCAGATATAGCTTTCTAGGAAATACTCAATTCTTAAGTATACGAAAAGGCGATGCCATGTTGCTCAATAATAGTAATGATACAAACTTCTTTTTCTTAGACATGTTGGCACTTTGCTGTCGGCTATGTGTAGCGGAAAGTACTTATTTCATGATGAAATTCCCATTAGATTATACAGAGCAAAACTTTTATACATTTTCGCAGACGATAGATTTTTCGTGCCGGTGAGATTTTCCGGAAATACACTCCTTGAGTAATTCATTCTACCACAGCTTTACTTGTATGAATTTCGCCATGGTGTGTAGTGCTGTGAAAGAAATTCATACCAGACGTGTTTGTCTTTTATATTGGTCTGGATGTGGATTATTTCATTATTCTTTACATATATTTTAATTGCTATGTAGATGAATGTTTTTAAGGAATTACTAAAGGGCGTGTACCGTACGCATTGCACTGTACGCGCATTCCAGTCTATCTGTTTCGACATTGCTAGCTGGCTACAAGAAATAATTTCACGAAACAATCAGATATATTATAGAATACATTTGCATGTATTATGTAAAACCGCACAAACTGCGACAACCGTATACAGGGCGTCAGGTTAATAATTAAACTAATTCCTTTGAAACATATTTCTTTGGATATTGAACCGTATTCATGAAAGAGAGGAAGGAAGTGAACTACACAGGTATACCATGCGCAGTGAGTAAACAGTTAGTATTCCAGCGCCAGCAATTCAGAAGACATTGCCACCAAAAGAAAATTAGCAACAGAGAAATACGAAACTGAGGAAACCAAGGGTTGACTACAAAAGAACTGCACGTCCAGTGCTATTACAGCTGTACCAACAAGTATTTTACAACAAGAGTATTATAAAACGAAATTAGAAATGATGCAGCGTCAGAAGCCACCTGTAACTTATTATAACTTATAAATACACTTTAATCAGGTAAAACTATTTATTATAATACTCAAGTTTCTTCTTATTTGTTGACCTAAATGGCGGAGAGGAAGTTCGTCATTCTCATGATTTCCTTCATCTTCATCTGGGTCTTGGTCAACTAGCTCAAGTCAGGATCGCCCACGCTCTTCGCAAACATTATGGAGTACAATACAAGCAATAATTATTTCGGTACATTTTCCAACTTTACGCGGAAAACCTGTAGGAAACAGCGTCCAATTATAACTCTTTCTTATTTAAAAGCTTATTGTAACTTATTTCTGCACCTGGAGCAGGATTTCTGAAGGATTTCATAAGGCATGACTCAATACCATAACCGTCATCGCCAAGCAGTTACAACATTTGCTTTATTATTAGCTGTGATCTAGTCTGTGAATTTCCCCATATTCTGGAATTATGCACTGAACCAGGCCAACTGACATCAACACTTGGCTTGTACTCGTACATTTGAAGTAGGTTTTCCTTTTCGGTCTATATACTCATCTCCATGGTGATTTGGTTTCAGGATTCCAATATGTGTACAATCAATTACACCAATTGCTGTCGAAAATTTATACATGCTTTGCCATTATCCGCTTGGCCTCCATCAGTTCATGGTTGGTAGTTGGAAACTTGATCCATTCGTTCGACTGTGCAACTATGCTGTTCACAACTCTATCCACAGTCCGAGATACCGTTGCTGACTAACACCAAGTTTCCTGACCAATACCTTGTTGATGTCCAGGGGGTCACCGGGATAGATAGACGTATCTTCGTTTTATGAATACATGAAAGTGCTCTTCCCTAACATCCACAATTTCCGCCATCATCGTTACGTTATGTCACTGCTTATACTCAAAAAGCAAAAGCATTTATTTCAAATAATTATAAATACCATCTGGAGGATTTCCTTCAAAATTTGCAAGTACAACGGTATCCTTTGTTTTATGAATACGGCTCATTGTTGAGATAGAGTTTATAATCTGGCCAAAGTTGATTATACTTATTCTCTTTGACTCCAATTTCTAAGAAACAAACTCAAGATGGTTGATTGGAAGATAATATTTTAGGCATTGTTACCTCGTGATGTCATTTATAGAGAGTGGAACCTTCAAATACTTCCTGAACACTATAGAATTATCATTTACAGGTGGCTATGGTTTTGCTAAACAAAAGGAACGGGAATGAAGGTACGATTCTATATATAGTTTACGAGTACTTGTAGTGTTATTCTGAACAATCTAACTATATGTGAATACCTGCTTTTTACGTAACTACCATCTCGGTACGCTCTGTATACGTATACCACACCTACACTTCGGACTGAGATTGCGCTTATGGTATGGCGGCAGCACCTGAAAAAATCATTTCTCATAGTGACAGGTGTGTTCTCGTAAATATTCTCTTTCTCCGCTAGTTGTGTACAGCTAAATACGAAACAGATACACATTTGCATCACATCGCTTGTTCTTACAAAACTGACGTAATTTTGTAACGGATTATTTCGCAATCACTTGAATGGCCACTCCGCTTTACGATTTTATTCGTGTACAGCTTTGCAACTCCGCATGTCCGTTGAACAATGGTGGTTGGAAATGCAACAAACGGCCGTAAAGCTTCCTACTCAACTACGTCATTAGTTCATAAGGGAAACTTCGCTGCTTATGTCTCTCCTCCTTCTTTGTGTTTAAATAAAAACGTTATTATTATTATTATTATTATTATTATTATTATTATTAAGTTCAGTGCTATTTAAATTCTCTAAGAAAAAAAATAGTTACGAACATGTACAACCGAGAAAATTCAACAGGTCCACATAATTAGTGCATAGACATTCTCTTCCTGACCTACTGGTAGCTACCTTCCATCTGGTAACGTCGTCCTTCCTCACTGTTGTGCAGCAGCGCCCACCGTGTCACCGCTGCAGCGGATTATCGTTCATTCCAAACATTTATTATCATTTAACTTAAACCTGAAGGATATGATAGTTTAGCTTCCTATGAAGAGGGTACTGTCAATCTCCATCTTTTGAAAACAAAGGTCATCCAAGTTCGTCTCTGTTTACTCATTTTTAGTTTCCAGACAGTTAGGGGCCTAATACTTCGCAACAGAGCATGATGAAACGTATTTTAATCTATATATATATACTTCGACAAAATTTAAGCAAAGAGGACTCTTTATACTTTTTTAATTCTCTCTAGCTTTCAATGGACTTTGCCATCATCATCAGGAGCTGCAATTACAATGATAACATTAGCAACAAAAGTGTAAATGAATTTAAATTGACTCAACTACAGTAGTATGTGAGGATGTTGCTAATTGTTGTTTACGTATAGGATGAGGGAAACGTCCAGTAACATGGTGAGAGCTGGATAGATGGTACAATGGTCAAAATTATATACTTTAATTAAATTAAAATATAGGTTATTCAACTGCCTCTGGTCGGTTTTTAACAATTTCTTACATAACATTCTGAAAATCACATCATCTGAAGTGATTTGGCAACGTTTGGAACACGCCCACAATTCGTTCCATCTTTCAACACAGACATTGACATCCTTCGCCCTTCTGTCAAAGGGTTCATCTCACACATTATTCCATGACCACCATTTTGTGCAATCATCAAGTGGCTTCACGATGTAATGCTCTAATGTTTTTAAATAATTTTTAATCTGTTTTTAACTTGTTCTTGTCATATTTTATATAATTTTGACCATTCTACCATCTATCCAGCTCTCACCATGTTACTGGACGTTTCCCTCATAAGTAAACAACAATTAGCAACATCCTCACATACTACTGTAAGTTGAGTCAATTTAAATTCATTTACACTATTGTTACTACTGTTATCATTGTAATTGCAGCTCCTGATGATGATGGCAAAGTCCATTGAAAGCTAGAGAGAATTAAAAAGGTATAAAGAGTCCTCTTTGCTTAAATTTTGTCGAAGTACCCAACAAAAGGCGGAAGCTTTAATTTTTCACCTAACTGGTCTAGACGACAATGGCCACGTCCCAAGATATATATATATATATATATATTGTGCAGGTTTTGTCTCTATGTTTTCGAGGTATAGTCGTGTTCTGTTTTTCATTTAATTTATTTGTTGGTGCTTAATGCACTTCCGTGCTTACACAGGTAAAGTAGAAGTTAAAATACAAAAGTTTATTTTCGAAAAGCCAATTTTATAAATTTATTATATGTTCAATGTTCGCAGCGAAAAGTAGACCAGTCGATTTGCTACTACAGAGCATTGTTGTGTTACAATTAGGAAGGTCATTTATGTATATTGAGAATAGAGTGGACCCAGCACAGAACCCTGTGGGACGCCACATGAAACTGTCATTGTACTGGAGGGTAGTGTTGGAATGTGACAATTTTTATAGAAGCATGTCATGTTGGCCACAGCAATGTTGAAGACATTAGAGATGACGTTATAGGCTACTCTTGCATCTATTACAATAATAAACATATATTGATTACTAACAGACAATTTAAAAATTTCGAGATATGTAGTTTATCAATTTCCGATTGACAAACCACTGAGATTTGTTTGTTCTTTACAGGACGGAACTGAAGCTGGAATCCTTAGAAGACGCAGTGTAGTGTTAGAAGAACCTGATAGTGATTGGCTTCACGATAAACGAGGCTGTCCCGCCTACGTGAGTCCTGAAATACTGAAAGCGGGAGCACACTATAGCGGCAAAGCGGCGGATATGTGGAGCTTAGGCGTTATCCTGTATACCATGTTAGTCGGAAGGTAAGTTATACCTAATTTCACTTTACTACAGTTTAACTTTGGACAGTCCATGTAAATTATGAATATTCAAACAACGAACGACTTTTAAAACATCGACTTTATTTAACAGAAGCCGAATGAGTACTGAAGTGGGCCAACTGAAGTGGGAAGAGGCTCGTAATAATTTCATCGAAAACTCGAACTAGTATCACTGCTAGTAGAATCGAAGGAAATCGAAATTAAGTATGGTCCCTTGCGTCACAAAAAATACTGGAAGCTCCTGTTTCACAATACCGTACCTACCGACCCGCTGTGGTTTTTGTTGCGTTAAAAAGAAATGATTTCAAAAGGTTCTTTTTATGAGCTTAATCGATCGTCCAACACTGTAACCCTTTCCATTAATAGAGTTTAAAATCAATTGATATCACCAGGCTGTTACGCAAAGTCATCTTCTTTGAAAGGGCATTCTGACCGCGGTAGCTGGGAACCAGATTGGAGCCTTTGGATCGCATCTGCCCTAGCGAGATTTAAATTTAATAATGTAAATAATTTTCGCCAAAGAAGATTAAACTAGTAACTTATAGAATGAATTTGAACCGTACCTTTTTGACCACATCTTGAATTATATTAAAAGATTAGGAAAATGAATAGGAATTATAAGTGCCAACTATAGGTGCTGATTCACGTTCCTTGTATAATAAAACATTATCAAAACATTAAAAAAAACTGTGTGGGCCCCGATGATTGATCAATTTTGTCTGTCTCAGATATATACTAAGTGACATATAAATCCGAACACCCAGTTTAAATGGTTTTATTTTTAATAAAATTTTGTATAGTACTTAATGAAGCATAATAAGTAAACGATAAAAATTTCAAAATGATTGCACTGCTTTAAAGCCCTTTGACCTTTAATAATGTGTGGATGCACCCTGATGTGCTACGCATTCTCCAACGCGCATAGGCATGCTTCTGATCAGGTGGTCAATGTCCTCCTGTGGTATCTCATTCCAGGCAACCACCAACTCCTCTCGAAGTGCTTCTAGAGTCTGAGGAGGACGTTGCAAATTGAGCAATCTCCTACCCATCATATCCCACACGTGCTCAATTGGGGATAAGTCGGGAGATCTTGGTGGCCATGGTAACAATGTGACATCATTATGTTGAAAGAAGTCTATTATGACTCTTGCAACATGTGGTCGGGCATTACCTTGTTGGAAAGTTGGATCTGCCAGGGTGTCAAGATAGGGTAAAAGATGTGGTTCTAGAACTTCGTGGATATAACGCTGCGCGTTCATGTTACCTCTGATGAAGATTAAAGGTGACCTGGAACCATAAGCTATAGCACCCCAAACCAAAACTCCAACAGTGTGATGAACATGTCTTTCAACAAAAAACTGTGGATTCCTCCTTTCACCACGTCGCCTTCTAACCCTGGAACGACCATCGTGCATGCCTAAACAAAATCGAGACTCGTCACTAAAGACAATACTGTTCCATTCCTGATCCCAGAGTGACCGTTGTCTGCACCACTCAAGGCGATTACGTCGGTGTTCTCGAGTTAAAGGGAGGACCCAGTGTGGCCGGTATGAAAACAAGCCAAAACTTCTCATTCGTCGGTAACACTTCGCATGCCAATAGGTCTTCCGTGTTCTGCAAACCATTCATTTGCAATGGACCTAGTAGTGGAGAAACGGTCCCTTACGGCCAATAATCTTAGGCGGCGATCTTCACGGTCTGTTGTTCTACGGCGGCGTCCAGTGCCCCTTGCTCTTTGCGTACGGCCTTCTCGAAGCCATGCCTGACAACACCTAACCACAGTGTCTACACTTCTTTGCACTCTAACTGCAATTGCCCGAAAAGGAAGTCCAGCTTCCCGAAGTCCCACTATACGGCCCCTATCAAACTCACTAAGTTGACGAAATCGTACAGGTCTCCGTACTCTAGGCATTGTAACCGATCGTAAAGGATGTCAAGAACCAAAATCCGCCAACGTTGATTCTTTACTGCGGCTGGAATATTCATTTTTAGAGCGTTAGTGAATAAAAAAAAGCAGTATAAAAACCGGAATGTCCAACTGATAAGGCTGAAAATTTGTTCACTTGTTATTTACAGTAAGATAAATACAGTCACCAAATTTTATTAAAATAAAACCATTTAAACTGGGTGTTCGGATTTATACGTCACTTAGTATAGGTCCATGCAGTTAGTTCACAGACCCCACCCATTTGATAAGGTTAACGCTAGTTTTTTCGCTGCCCCAAGTGTCGAACGTCTGGCAACGCTGCTGAACCACACCAGTCAGCCGTGCCATAAGCGCCAGCTACGATACAGAACCTCGAGATCGAGAACGCTGGCGAATCAGTCAGACGCAGGCAGAGTCGATTTATTTTCCATAGACAGAAATGTATTTTCTATATACGAATTGTCAGTACAAAAAATTCTAAGACTTGTTATCGATCCCTTCAAAAGCGATCAAGTATTTATGATTACTGGTCCCAGAAAGCAAAATTTGCAATTTCGTGCTGTATCACGGAAACGAAGAGGGAAATGTAAATTTTATTTGTGCCATCTGTCTTTTCACAAAAAGTAGCACGGTATCGCGAAACTTTCAACTATCTATCTTACTCTTAAGCAAGATACCCCGTAATTTCATCGAAAATGCGACACCCTGTACATAAAACATAATATGTCGATTACAACAGTTCGTCGCCAGACGGCGTGTGAGACGAAACCGCAACGCATCTGAAACGCTGATACTCCTTGTGCCCGGAACTAGCATGATCGCAAAAATCCGCGATCGACGAAAGCAAAAGCAAACAAAAGTGAAATTCCGTCGTGCATTTTCGAGCTGTCATCGATCAACGTTAGGAAAGCCCGGCATTCTGGACAGGCCAAACCATCTCGCACAGCGTTACGTTCGTTATCTTCGAAATTGTATAAGAAGGTTGTTAGGAGCATCCTCCAAAGGCAAGTGAAAGTGATACATGCAGACGCTGTAAGGTCATGGCATTCGTGATTTTTCAGTCTCACCGGTTTGAAGATGGTACTTTGGAGCTGGCCATACACTTCTTAACACTCCTAATTTCCTACATATATTTCTAAATATATTCAGTGACATTAGAAGTGAAATGTCTTCAATTTGATTCTTTGGCAATGATTCAGTCTTACTGAAAAAGGACGCGTGAACGGCCCTCTAGATACGGCAGTAAAAGCGGTTTGTAGGACGTCATAAACATAACGCGCAAGAGTCATACTGCCTTGAATAAACATGAGGGGTGATCGGCTACCATAGGCCCCCCAAACCATTACTCCGACAATCCTGTGTACACGCCCCTCAACAGCAAATCCAATATCACGTCATTCTCCACGGCGGCGTCTTACCCTTCTACGATCATCGTACGTACCCAGACAGAATCGCGATTCTTCTCTGAATATGACATTATGCCATTCTGCCTCTCAATGTTATCGTTCATTGCCCCCAGTTCAAACGTTGATGACAGTGGTCCGCAGTCAGAGGTAGCACTAAACGTGGACAGTATGAAAAAAGTAAAAACTATTGGCCAGCGATTTGACGCATAGTAGCAAAACGGTATCGTAAGGTTATTTGTCTGAAGCGCCTATCTTGACGCTCTGTGGTACGCCTCGGTCAGCGTTGCCAGGCCTCCTATGGATATTCATGTATCAACAAAATATGATTACGAATTAAATGGCGCCCGAAATGCTAAGAATCGCCGGATTTCACCAATTCGCCACTTTGTCGAAAAATCGCCACGCCTGGCAACCCTGGCCTCTGTATACCAGTTGGCTTTCTTCGTGTTCCTCTACCTTCTTCTATCCACACACTACATACACGCATTACCGCCATTGCAATACAATTAACACAGCGGCCAATTTCGCGTTAGGACAAACCAACATGAAACGGTTCACAAAA
>CAVLJG010000007.1:7361681-7433828 GCA_963669975.1 Acanthoscelides obtectus | reverse complement strand
TTCTGTTTAAAATTTGATTTTGCGAGGAATCTGGATTTTCGTTTTTCAGACAATCATACATATTTAGGATTACCCTTTGGGTCTGTTCCTCTAAATCTTATGAAATAATTTTGCCTGCACAGGTTCATTAACCATCTCCTCGTGGCTTGGAGCACTTTCCCAAGGTCTCCAAAGAGCGATATTTAGGACACACAAGAACAACCAACACAACAATTAAATCAACAAGTAAACTGAGTATTCAAAAGTCAAAAACACACAAACTAATAAAGTCTATGAAAAAACACGGACAGACTAAAGAAAACACGTTTATTCACCGCTACACGCACTGGCTAAACTGTTTCAATTTTCAGTAGCCACCTGCACTTGTTCGGAGCTCTGAAATACACGCTTTCTCATTGGCTATGTCCACGCATAGGCGTGCTTTACTCCACGTGGACCGGTGAAACTGCCTTTGATCTTATACGGGGGATATTTGCTGCGAAATTTGGCGATTTTTGCAGCAACAGAGCGTGTTAAATATAGATATATAAAACGCACCCGGTATTTCACAGTGTTTCAAGTGACTTCAGATAAAGTATATACTTATTTTAAATAGGAATTTAGTACATAGTTTGCGATTGATTTGACCAAACTTTGTTACTAAAATAACTTGTAACGCTTTATTACATAAATTAACCATGGTATATTCACAGCAGAAACAGTTGAAATTATCGAAATATTTTTCGGAAATAATCAGTGCGCTAATAGAAGATCAGAAATATTTAATGAGCGACATGATAATAGTAAAAATATGTTCTAGAACTTGTAGCTAAATTTCGGGAAACTGGGTCAGTCGCCAATTAAAAACGCAACATTGAAAATCCCATAAGGAACGAAGCAATAGAAGTGGGGGTCTGTTTCGTTTTCGATGCGCCACCCTGTATACGATTTTATGTCCAACCAAATAAGTACGCAGTGATTCTTAACCTTTGGTCTTTACAGCACATAAAGTGACCAAAGCAGATTAAACTGTTCCAAAAATCACCTTTTTCAACTGGAACAGGTTTGAAGTTGCTACGTTGATAATCGGCGGTCCTGATTTGTAAATAAGCAACTGATCAGAACCTTTGTCTGGATTCCTGACATATCGCCTGTGAACCCCGCTTTTATGCGACCCAGCGGCAAACCATAGGCATCCGTTTTCCACTGTAGCATCGTCTAATGCTATCCAAAATCCCGTCACTTTCACGGGTTCTGTATACAGATAGGTCGCGTCTTGATGCGCTGTTACTGAAAATTAAAAATATCAAACTTTTAAAAGCTCCACAGCTCTAGAATAATCGAGACAAGATTACGATTCTTGAATATTAAATCACGGCTCACGTTGGTCCTGAAACATTATTTTTATCCCCGTGGCAAATGCTTGTTCCGGAAGTTGTGCACTTCCTCCCGTACAGGCGCTAAGGATTTTATATTTAACATCATTCACAAGCAAAAAGAAGGACACAAGGACCAGTCGTCCGAGGCGGTACCACCCGCTAACTTTTCCAGGGTGTCTTAAGATTGTTCACACTTAGGCTACGCATCTCCTAAATTTATTTGCTGCTTCTATAGCTCTCCCTCGGACCATAACTGGGATGACCTTGAATACCTTGCTACTTGAATTTTAAGATGTTAAAACTTATATATTCTACACTTTAATCGATTATATTTTACATTGTTCCTCACCTTCGGAGCCAATCCCAGGGTTTTTTGAAAATATACATGCTTTGAACGACAGCAGGTTCCTCGTACCCCAGTTGAAAAGCCACTTCCTTCACTTGTTCGCTGAAGGTCATTTTTCTGAATACAGGATCAAGTTCATGTAACGCATGTCCGATTTTATTCAGAGATAAGTGAGGTTCCACTAGTAGTTCTCCATTTGGCCCTATAGCCCCTTGCTCATAAAAATAGCTAATTTTGTCGCCACTCTCCAGAAAATATCGATCCTTGTTCTGAAAATGCATGCAGGATGCTACAATGAGTTCAGCAATTCGTTGAAACAGTGTGTAAGTAATGGACAGTAAGGTAAGTATCAATAGCTGTCCCCTAATCGTTATCGAATACTTATTTAAGTGTTGCTTAAATTCATGAAACACTATGTCAAGTTGAGAACATTCGTAGTACGTGTATTAGATGATACTTTTTGGTGAAGAGAGAATTAGATTGTTTAAAATGTCAGCCCGCTGTTGAATGGAAGAAGACGATGTACGAGGAGTGCTAAGAAAATAACTGGGAATTTTCAAAGTTCCTGGGTTTAGAGAGTCCGATTATCATTTTTCCATGTTGGTATACATGCCCCCGAAGTATGATTTTGAACTGTATTCGCTGAGGCTAGACTTGTTTTTATGAGCTCCTCGATTTTCGTTTGTTATAAAAAATTGATGAAAGAAATTGTGGCAAATTTTACGTAAAAAACTAAATAAATTGTAACAAAGTTTGTGAAATGTTAACAAAGTCTGCCACGAGTAAAAAGAGTCTACGAGAGGTAGAAGCCAAGATGACCATGAAGACGTTGAAGATAACGGGGGTATTATGTAAGAAACATAAAAAAAGTCAAAAAGACAACAAAATATCATCTTGCAGACTAAGTAGTTTTAGTTTGCTAATAGTAGTGACCTATACAAGGTGTCCGCAAAGTTGGGGTTTTCCTTTTCAGAAACAACTACCCTTGAAATAACAGAGGTAAATGTGTAGTGAAACGAGGGCGACCAAGTAAAAAAAAATAAAGGAAAAAGTACTCACTCTCCAGTTGACGAGAAGGGCTAAGTACGTCTCTGCCCGAAATCATACCGCTCCAACAGAAAATGAAATCAGCTGCGCTACCGAGCAGACGCAGAAACCACATTGATTGTCTTACACTTAATGGCACATCTTCTAACAAGGAAGGCAAAATGTTGCGTAAAAAGTCTAGGTATTGCATCCCGTCCAATCGATTTGGGAGAATAAATGGTCCAATGAGCATACCGTTCACCATGCCAGCCCAAACATCCACCGAAAATGTTTGTTGAAAATGTGCCCGACGGACAGCGTGCGGATTTTCTACTGTTGATGTCATGTTGATGCAACAACCACTCACAAAACCGCACTCTTGCTGGAAAATCGTCAGGTTGAAGGGCTTGTACACGTTGGACGTGAAACGGATACAGCCCCTCTTCACGCAGCGTTTGCCACACTTTAGTTTTTGATACTTGCACTTCTCTATCCACGTCTCTAGTGCTTGTTGAGGGATTCTCGTCTACGCGATTACCTCTACACGCGTGACCGTAACCGTCGGTTGAAGGTTGCATACTGAAATGACACACTGATCCCGACCCAGTTCTGCCGTCGGGTTGAGACCTTGTACCAATCGGGGATATCGCGGCGGGTTGCGGCTACAGGACGGTATTCAGATATTTTTGATGTTGCAGAGCCCTTTATCTCGGTTCCCTTAAGACATTGGTGTATATGGTACTAAGAAAAATTGCTTATGTTTTCAAGATCTACACGTCGTGTAAAGGAAAACCCCAACTTTACGGACACCCTGTATAATGTCGAGATACGTAATACCCCTGCGGGTTTGTGGAAAACAATTCATACTTTTCATAATTCATTGCATGTTCGTGAAGTTTTCGTCGAAAACATACTGAACGATGTCCCAGCCTCCATATTTGCCAGAAATGACCTTGTGTGATTTTTTCCTATCTCGAAAAATAAAGAGAACTCTTTAAACGGCCGCCGTTTTACAGCGATTCATGACATTAAAAACGCATCGTTGAAAGAGCTAAACTCTATCTCAAGGATCGAGTTTGAGAAGTGTTTAGGCGATTGGAAGAAGCGCTAGCGCAAGTGCATTATCAGACGAACTATTTGAAGGCGGCAATAATAATGTGGATGACTGAATATTAAAAAAAAATATTTTTTGAACACACCTCGTAGATGTTTCGTACGTTTATGTGACTTTGATGCTGGATCACCATCAAGTGAATGCTCTCAATCGAAATATTTTGAAACTATTTTTGTACGGAGCCTTCTTTCATTGTCTTTTGTTCATTGAGTGCCTTGTTAGTGGGAATTCGTGAAATTTTCTTTGATGTATAATCGACTGTGTCAGATCTGTTTGACAGTGCTTACTTACGAGGGTGGTCCCAGAAGTACCCGGCCTGACCTAGAGATGGCGATAGTTGTTTGAAAAATATCATTGTAGGTATCGGAAAGTATGCAACCTATAAAGCATATGTGTCAAGTTGAGGACGCCACGTTGTTTAGTATTCGTTTGGCAGCCATTAATACTGAACGTTTTCAGTGAATTTGTGAAAATGGAGAAATTGGTCATCGTTATGTGGTACATACTTTTATTTCAAAGGCCTCAGCCCAACCAATATAAAAGCTGAACTGGATTCTACTCTGGGTGAGTCTGCTCCTTCGTTTACAACAGTAAAATATTGGGTAGCAGAGTTTAAACGAGGCCGTATGAGCTGCCAAGACGAGCATCGCAGTGGTCGACCAAATGAGGAGACGACTCCAGAAATGGTGAAGAAGATTCACAAAGCGGTAGTGAATGATCGCCGACTGAAAGTGCACGAGCTAGCAGACATAGTAGGCATTTCAAAAAGTGTGCTTCATCGCATATTATCTGAAAATTTGGACATGATAAAGCTGTGTGCAAGCTGTGCACAATCGAGCAAAAACAGTGTCGTGATGTTTCAATTGTTTGTTTAGCGAAGTTTCACAGCAACAAAGCAGAATTTTTGCGTCGTTTCATAACCATGGATGAAACATGGGCCATCACTTCCCACCCGAGACAAAAGAACAATCAAAACAATGGACTCAAAAGGGACAACCGGCTCCAAAGAAGGCGAATACCGTTTCATCTGCAAGCAGGGTTATGGCGTCGGTTTTTTGGGATGCGCGTGGGATAATTTTCATTGACTAACTTGAAAAAGGTAAAACTGTCAACGGCGAGTATTATGCGAAGTTATTGCAACGTTTGAGCGATGAAATCAAGCAAAAACGGCCACATTTGGTGAAGAAGAAAGTGTTGTTTCATCAAGACAATGCACTAGCTCACAAATCCGTTATTGCAATGGCCAAAATTAACGAATTAAAGTTTGAATTGCTACCCTCATGCACCCTATTCACCAGATTTAGCCCCCTCGGATTATTTTCTGTTTCCAAACTTGAAAAAATGGCTGAGAGGTCAAAGATTTTCCAACGATGAAGAAATGATGTGGGCAGTTAATGGCTATTTTGAGGAGCAAGACAGTTCTTATTATAAAAACGGTATCGAACTTATTGAACATCGCTGGGAAAAGTGTATAGAGCTCAAAGGAGATTATTTTGGAAAATAAATACATTTTTTTTTACAAATTTTTGTGTTTTCTTCGTTGGGTCGGGTACTTCTGGGACCACCGTCGTATTTTATTAAAATTTTCAGGCTATTGCATAATACGTTACTTCAAGAACATTGTACAATTTTTTGTGTAACCCTGGTTGGTGGTGAGAGCAGCTTTATAGCTGATATCGGCCAGGTAAAATAGAGACCGATTACAATAAAAGTCCCAGACACTACTAGTGCTGATTCATGGTATACAAAACATACCTGCTGACTTTCAGAATCAGTAGTACTAAAAATGACCCTCTGAGACTCTTCTGGCATTTTCTTTACGAGTACATCGATCTCTTTTTTCATGAGATTAACTTCCTCTTCCGAGAACAACTTGTCAATGATGGCATAACCGTTGGTTTCATACTGGAACACAAAAATAACAACCTCTTTCACATAAGCGACGGACATATACTAAGTGACATATAAATCCGAACACCCAGTTTAAATGGTTTTATTTTAATAAAATTTTGTACAAGTACTTAATGAGGCATAATAAGTAAATGATAAAAATTTCAAAATGACTGCACTGCTTTAAAGCCCTTTGACCTTTAATAATGTGTGGATGCACCCTGATGTGCTACGCATTCTCCAACGCGCCTAGGCATGCTTCTGATCAGGTGGTCAATGTCCTCCTGTGGTATCTCATTCCAGGCAACCACCAACTCCTCTCGAAGTGCTTCTAGAGTCTGAGGAGGACGTTGCAAATTGAGCAATCTCCTACCCATCATATCCCACACGTGCTCAATTGGGGATAAGTCGGGAGATCTTGGTGTCCATGGTAACAATGTGACATCATTAGGTTGAAAGAAGACTATTGTGACTCTTGCAACATGTGGTCGGGCATTATCTTGTTGGACAGTTGGATCTACCAGGGTGTCAAGAACTTCGTGGATATAACGCTGCGCGTTCATGTTACGTCTGATGAAGATTAAAGGTGACCTGGAACCATAAGCTATAGCACCCCAAACCATAACTCCAACAGTGTGATGAACATGTCTTTCAACAAAAAACTATGGATTCCTTCTTTCACCACGTCGCCTTCTAACCCTGGCACGACCATCGTGCATGCCTAAACAAAATCGAGACTCGTCACTAAAGACAATACTGTTCCATTCCTGATCCCAGAGTGACCGTTGTCTGCACCACTCAAGGCGATTACGTCGGTGTTCTCGAGTTAAAGGGAGGACCCAGTGTGGCCGGTATGAAAACAAGCCAAAACTTCTCATTCGTCGGTAAACACTTCGCATGCCAATAGGTCTTCCGTGTTCTGCAAACCATTCATTTGCAATGAACCTGGTAGTGGAGAAATGGTCCCTTAAGGCCAATAATCTTAGGCGGCGATCTTCACGGTCTGTTGTTCTACGGCGGCGTCCAGTGCCCCTTGCTCTTTGCGTACGGCCTTCTCGAAGCCATGCCTGACAACACTTAACCACAGTGTCTACACTTCTTTGCACTCTAACTGCAATTGCCCGAAAAGAAAGTCCAGCTTCCCGAAGTCCCACTATACGGCCCCTATCAAACTCACTAAGTTGACGAAATCGTACAGGTCTCCGTACTCTAGGCATCGTAACCGATCGTAAAGGATGTCAAGAACCAAAATCCGCCAACGTTGATTCTTTACTGCGGCTAAAATATTCATTTTTAGAGCGTTAGTGAATTAAAAAAAAGCAGTATAAAAACAGGAATGTCCAACTGATAAGGCTGAAATTTTTCACTTGTTATTTACAGTAAGATAAATACATTCACCAACTTTTATTAAAATAAAACCATTTAAACTGGGTGTTCGGATTTATATGTCACTTAGTATATTTGTGATCGGAAACAATTCAATGTCGACTGTACCTACTAGGAAAATTCTCTTTCCAAATACCACAGAGTGAAATTTAAAAATTCGGCATATTTATGAGGATGAACGCCCAAGTGTGGCATACTCAAAAAAAACTCAAAGTTATAAATCGTTCAACGATATTTGTTCACAAAAATTGAATATTTTAGTCTGAAAACCACCACGTTCAATGCCAATTTTCAATAATGAACTGAGATCATTGCAGATAGTGGAATCAACTACTTGTTATTGCTACATTCCTTGGAATGCAACTAGTTTACTTTCGTAATAAAAATCACAACGGATTTTCACTTAAAATGCAGTAATTTACTAGATGCCGATGTTTTTGTAGTCTTTATCCTACGTGGAGGTACCATCCAGTCCCAGTGAAATGACGTCATTATTTGGTCACTTTTGGTCTTTATTGACGCCATTTTTGCGGGTGACTATATGTTATGTCGATGTCATATCGACTTCAATTAGACGTTATATCCACGTCATACCGACTTTGTATTTGGTCTATTATACGTCATACAATGACGTCAATTTTATGTGACATTAGATCGTCATACTGACGTCATTTCTACGTCATTTTTTTGGTCGGCTTACGTCAACAATGCCAACATTATCACATCGCTATGTTCACTGGGTACGTTTTTGTCTTAAACTTAAAGCACAGTTTTTCCTTTAAGAGGATCATTTTGCGCGTATTGCCCCTATTTTACATACTGTTGTTCTAACACGTGTTATACAATTTTTATTAGATGTATGCATGTGGGATAGCCTTTCACATGTGGGGAACGTTTCAGCCGTTAGATGACTCATACTGTGCGGCTTTTTTAATGTGTAATTAACTTGGATTTCATAAAGGATAAGCTTTGCCAGCTGATGCTTGAATGAAAACTAATCAGAGTTCACACTTGATCATGCATAAACCTATATTGGCAGGTAATCAGTATATATTTCGGCTATCGAAAATAGAGGTATCGATCTATAAATAAAGTTCGTTAAATAATATTCCTCGGCAAATGTTAGTATGTCAGTGTTATCAATAGAACTTTTCAATTCTTCCAATGCAACTTGAGATAAATATTGAGCGACGTGATATAATATTATATAAATAATAATTTATCAAATTAATGACATTCATTACTTAAACTATGCATTTGAAAAACAAATAGTAGTAATGGAAATAAAATTACCTGTTTCACGACCTTTTCATACATGTTCACTGAATACAATAGAATATATTAAATGAAGCATATGAATGTGGTTAAGAGTGAATATCTGTTATCTGTCGCTAACGATATTTTCCAAGTTTTAAAGTTCACGCACAGTGCGCATCACAAACATCTGGGGATGAGACACGCATGCTCTCTGGGGAACTTGATTCTTATAGGTACCGTTGCGCTACGAGGGGCATCTCGAAAGATCTGTCATAAGTAAGGTTCCGTACGGGTATCACGTATCTTGCAAACTGACATTATGCCGATTTTTTTGACATTATGCTGTTTTTTTAACATTATGGTTATTCTACGAGATGTTAACTTAGCACTTAGTTGTACGTGTTGCCTAAACGGCATGAGGCTTCAGTTATCAATGTTTGGCTCTGATGTGATGTAAAATCTGCTTCAGAGATGGCATTACTGGAGGTCTGAGCTGTAAGTTGTATGTGTTGATGATAATTACATTGGGTTCTTGTCTCAAATACACTGAATTGAGATTCAAAGCTAGAAATTAGTTGCGCATCCACTTGTTCTTATCCATTCTGGAAATTACATATACAAATTTGCTGAATTTCAAAAATGAGAGAGATAAGAATTAATTAAATTCACTGTACACTGTCGAATTACAAGCCATATACATGCTAACAGTAATTACACACAACGCGGGCGCAGTGATGATTTTCCGTAATTCTCCTCAGTTTTTCGTAATTTATAACTTTGAACATTCTTCAGAAAGCACAACATAAAAATAACCCGTCGGGCACATCCAATAGATATACTTTATTGGCAGCATATTCAGTAATAATTTTCTCACACTCACGCAAATATCACTGATTTTATAAACATGCAGACCAATAAATAATATCATCCAGATGCGATCTTGCTATTCAATCAACTTTCTTCTCAGAGATAAAAACTACAGACAAGGACCATTTGGCCTCACAAAACATATGCAACCAATAATACGTGTAGTTTAGTTGAGTGATTCCTTCATAGATGGACGTTCACAACGATCCTGGTGAGCAAAAGGGGAATGACTGTTTGCGCCCTAAAAACTACCTAGTAGCAAGTTGACATCTTATAGGTTTCTTTTGACGTTTTATAGGTTTTTTACGCGATACCCATCCCGGCACGAACACATCTCGTTAATAGTGGCAGCCTCGAGATACTTGACGCTGTTCAGATGAGTCTTCTCTAACGGAAAGTCTCGGGACTCGGATCTAGCTCTCTTCTTCCGCTACAACATCGAGCTTTGCTCCTCAGCTGTTATTCCTTCTATACGCTTTACAACTGAATGCATCATATCGGATTTGCGATTCGGAGATTAAACGCGGTGATATTTTTTTTACCAAACGATATCAAACCGTTTTATTATATATATAGGATAATTTTGTGTGCTTTTCGACATATATCTGCATTCATATAGCATGGGCTTTTGAATAGATTCTTCAATCGACAGACTTTCAACAGTCCGGGGTTCTATGACGTAACGGCTGGAATCAAGAGCGATGGATAGAAACGCGAATATCCCTCAGCTTGACAGATGATGACATTTTTCGTGATGACATTGACATCTGCCGAGTTGTCTTCTATCAAAAATTTGGCTGCTTTTTGAAAGGCAGTAACACATTTTCCTTTATCATAATGGAAATTGGAAAATAGTCCAATAACGTGATGGCTGGAAATTTGTCCAGAATCGTAGCTTTGCAGAAGCATGCCTTGGGTAAGTACCTGTTACTTTGTTACAACGAAATTAGCAATAAGAACAGTTTCAAAAAGTTACATAACGAATGACGATATTCGAAAATCGTAGCTATTTGGGACATACACTTAACATTTTTACTGTCTAAGAAATCAACTATTGACTAGGCTCAATTAACTGAATATATTCATGTTCTTATAAGTGCGGAGAATTTAAACAAATAACCTCTATTTATGGGCCATGTTGTGGTGTAACATTTGAGATCTATTTTACGTTTCTGCTTGTAGTAAGCAAAGCTTTCTTTACACCAGAAATGTTTTGAATTTATAGATATAGGCGTTATATAGACAGCCCATGTTTTTTCTTGCATTTCGCAGAGAGCCGAATTGTTTTTATTTGTGTGAAGTCGAATGGCATTTTTAGCAGGTTCATAAGTATTTTTACAGGATTCATAGACAGACAGACATTGAAGTGGAACCAAAAACCTATATTAATGGAATTACACAACACTATATTATCCATAATTTTGAATATAGATATAATTTTATTTCTTATTCAGGAGGTGCATCTATCCCTTGGTCTCGCTATGCCTTGATTGCTTGCTATTCTGCGGGGCCACCACCCCCAGGCACCCCACCTCCACAAACAAAGACCACATTTGGTAATTTGGCCGATGAAGACAGGATCTTCACCAACCTTTATGGTAGACATGATTGGAGACTGAAGGGGGCCATGAAGCGAGGAGACTGGTACAAGACCAAAGAAATACTAGTTAAAGGAGCAGATTGGATCATCAGTAAGTTGTTGTCATATCTTTTAGAATAAAATTCATTCATCATTTGGACCAATTTTAATAAAGGCTCCTTGGATTGCGGATATACAAAAAAGGTGATTATTTATTTTTGAAGGAAACAAATTAGGTGTGGTTAGTAATAGCAAGTTTGTAGATTTTGTCATTGAATGAGAGGCAATGCTAGAACACAAATGAAAATAGATGAACTTTTTGGCTTTTAGTCTTACTGGCCTTACAAGGTTGTTTTGATGCTAACACCAGCTGCTGCTTCAATAAGAAAGCTTTGGTTGTCATTTTTTACATAACACTGATACATCACTATCATTGTATACAATGTTGTACATCACTGTTTTGAAGAAATGACCATCAATTTAAAATTTTCCAGAACTATTAGATGAACTATAGGTATATCTATTCTGACCACTAGTCATCCAAGTTATTCATGGAGGAGTAATTGTAATGTTACACAAAAAAGGGATTCCTTGAGCAAAGAGCACAAATTTTCTTGCGATTATGAGGTTGATGCTTGACATCACCGGTACTTGAAATGAGGTAATATCATTGCTTAAATAGAGTTCTTACAATCAAGGAATGGATCTCGGTTTAAAGAAATATGTCTTGGACACATATCAAAATCACAACCCTAAATTCAATATATACAAGTGACATATAAATTCGAACACCCAGTTTAAATGGTTTTATTTTAATAAAATTTTGTATAAGTACTTAATGAAGCATAATAAGTAAATGATAAAAATTTCAAAATGATTGCACTGCTTTAAAGCCCTTTGACCTTTAATAATGTGTGGATGCACCCTGATGTGCTACGCATTCTCCAACGCGCCTAGGCATGCTTCTGATCAGGTGGTCAATGTCCTCCTGTGGTATCTCATTCCAGGCAACCACCAACTCCTCTCGAAGTGCTTCATTATGTTGAAAGAAGTCTATTGTGACTCTTGCAACATGTGGTCGGGCATTATCTTGTTGGAAAGTTGGATCTGCCAGGGTGTCAAGATAGGGTAAAAGATGGGGTTCTAGAACTTCGTGGATATAACGCTGCGCGTTCATGTTACCTCTGATGAAGATTAAAGGTGACCTGGAACCATAAGCTATAGCACCCCAAGCCATAACTCCAACAGTGTGATGAACATGTCTTTCAACAAAAAACTGTGGATTCCTCCTTTCACCACGTCGCCTTCTAACCCTGGCACGACCATCGTGCATGCCTGAACAAAATCGAGACTCGTCACTAAAGACAATACTGTTCCATTCCTGATCCCAGAGTGACCGTTGTCTGCACCACTCAAGGCGATTACGTCGGTGTTCTCGAGTTAAAGGGAGGACCCAGTGTGGCCGGTATGAAAACAAGCCAAAACTTCTCATTCGTCGGTAAACACTTCGCATGCCAATAGGTCTTCCGTGTTCTGCAAACCATTCATTTGCAATGGACCTGGTAGTGGAGAAACGGTCCCTTAAGGCCAATAATCTTAGGCGGCGATCTTCACGGTCTGGTGTTCTACGGCGGCGTCCAGTGCCCCTTGCTCTTTGCGTACGGCCTTCTCGAAGCCATGCCTGACAACACCTAACCACAGTGTCTACACTTCTTTGCACTCTAACTGCAATTGCCCGAAAAGAAAGTCCAGCTTCCCGAAGTCCCACTATACGGCCCCTATCAAACTCACTAAGTTGACGAAATCGTACAGGTCTCCGTACTCTAGGCATCGTAACCGATCGTAAAGGATGTCAAGAACCAAAATCCGCCAACGTTGATTCTTTACTGCGGCTGAAATATTCATTTTTAGAGCGTTAGTGAATTAAAAAAAGCAGTATAAAAACCGGAATGTCCAACTGATAAGGCTGAACATTTTTTCACTTGTTATTTACAGTAAGATAAATACATTCACCAACTTTTATTAAAATAAAACCATTTAAACTGGGTGTTCGGATTTATATGTCACTTAGTATAGATAGACAATGGACTTCTTTTAGGGTGGGACCTGACTTCTTACAGACACATCTGTGCATTAGCCTTATTTAGTTGTTTTGAGAGGCTCATTTTGAAATAACCAAATATTTTGGTATATTTACTTCCTAAGCAAAGTCCTGTCCTATAGTGTTGCAGATCAGCAAACTTTTTCTCTGATCATAGTATCCTTTATACTTGGTAGTTCTTTCTCTCCACTCTGGTGATCTGCAAGTATTGTTTTTCGTTTTTGAAATCCCATGTTTTTCGTCCACATGAATAAATTTCTTTCTAACAGGTTAAACTAATTGCAGATATCATTTTTGTGTATTGATAGAAACAAAACTCTTTCTATAGGAATATTTGTAGCAGACTGAACATGACTTGCACTTGATGTAAGACCTGGGACTTGGAATGATGATGGAATCAAATATTCCTAAGACTTAGGATTACATTCTACATCATATAACCCGAATGACAAGGTCACTGCCTACTGCTACTTATCAATATACCAATCGAATTTGTTCTCCCAGATTCTCATCCATTTTATTCTAAAACCACATCAAATTTTGATTCCTGGATAAAATTATTAATAAAACATGTACACCAAATTTTGTGATTTGAAACGAATATTCAGACTACCTCAGAAATATCAATAAAGATGAAACAATGAGACTGTTTTTGATTTTTACATGGTTTGAATTTCCTAATTTTCCGAAATAGATGAAGTGAAAACGTCTGGATTGAGGGGGCGCGGCGGGGCAGGTTTCCCCTCTGGCATGAAATGGTCGTTCATGAACAAACCTGGTGATGGTAGACCAAAGTACCTGGTGGTGAACGCCGACGAGGGAGAACCAGGTACCTGCAAGGACAGAGAGATCATGCGTCATGATCCGCACAAATTGGTAGAGGGATGTCTGATCGCTGGCAAGGCCATGGGGGCCAAGGCTGCCTACATTTACATCCGCGGCGAGTTCTACAATGAGGCGTCCAACATGCAAGTGGCCATTGCTGAGGTGAATAATCACTTAGTTAATGACGTTATTATATTATATTTAACAGAGGTGATAGCATGGCATGACAGATGATTGAATCAAGTCCATCAGCGGTTCAAGTCTCTTTTATTTGTGAGGGGATGGTTGTTAACGTTCTTGATTGGCAAAGAATCAACTATATTTTGTTCTTTTATTTTTTTATTGTTATTGATTTCAACCCTACTCAGACCACGTGAGATTTCACAGGATTTATGAATGGCCATCTTCAATTTCAGAAACATATCACTTAAATATCCAGCTGTTAGACTTTTGCTCAGATCATTTTCCCATCTGAATATTGTAGAGCAACCTTGGCATACTATCATCTCAGATAAGGAATAAAATCATTTTAACATGGAGTAACTTTTATCTATTTTCGTTGTAGGCATACCAAGCCGGCTTTCTAGGCAAAAATGCTTGCGGTTCTGGCTACGACTTCGATGTGTTCATGCACAGAGGTGCCGGCGCATATATATGCGGCGAAGAAACCGCTCTAATCGAATCGCTAGAGGGCAAGCAGGGCAAACCAAGGCTAAAGCCTCCGTTCCCTGCTGACGTCGGTGTGTTCGGGTGTCCCACTACTGTCACCAATGTGGAGACTGTTGCAGTCGCTCCAGTGAGTCTTCTCGCATTGCTTTTCATACTTAAATCATTAGTGACCTTTTCTAGTTTTGCCACTGTTATTATTTCAAAAAATCCCTACTTTTTTTTTAAGTTTTATTCAACGGTCATTTGCCTTGCAGACAATCTGTCGTCGTGGTGGCGTGTGGTTCGCCTCGTTCGGACGCACCCGCAACTCCGGCACGAAGCTGTTCAACATCAGCGGTCACGTGAACAGGCCTTGCACGGTCGAGGAAGAGATGAGCATCCCGCTCAAGGAGTTGATCGAAAGGCATGCCGGAGGTGTACAGGGTGGATGGGATAATCTGCTCGCCATCATCCCCGGCGGTTCGTCCACTCCGTTAATACCGAAGAAGTGAGTATCATGAAACGGAGGACGTCGTGCCTTCCTTACCTCACGGGAATGCGATTTAAATATTTGCCACAAGTCCTGTAAGGATTTCTTCCTTCTCGCAGGAACGGATGACGGTGTATGGGCTGCAAAATACTTGTTGCGACAATAATTTGTTTTCAGGGTTTGTGAGGAGGCCATAATGGACTTCGATGGATTGGTGGCAGTCCAAACGAGTCTTGGTACGGCTGCGATAATCGTGATGAACCAGCAGACGGATGTGATCAAAGCTATTGCCAGATTGATCATGTTCTATAAACATGAATCTTGTGGGCAATGCACTCCATGCAGGGAAGGTGAGTATTCTTTTACAATTCGTTTGAGATATTTTTGGCTTCCTTGAATGTCCGTATTTTCCTTTTGAGGTTTAAATAAACAGTTTATTTGCAAGTGACATATTTGTATTAAATTTTGACTGTTGACCGAGAACCGTGTTTGACGTTGTTAAATTCATTTCGTCTAGCTTTTAGTCATGATCATTTACAGATCGGTAGGTTAGTTTTTTCTGATTTTGGATCAAGACACAACGGATCGAATTCCCTTCCTCATCGCGCTTCCGTTAAGTGGTTAAGAACCACCACTGATATTGTATTTTTGAAAACGTAACTTCTTTGTCTATAAAAATCAATAAAGACGGTTTATTATTATTTTAAGCAAAAACTAAAAGGTATCTTTAAAAGAAATTGTTTTTATAATATCAAAAAATTGTTAATTTCTGACATAATTTTGTGATCACTTTTTAACACTTTGTTATTATTCCACCCTCATTTTACTACTTATTATGTATACAGTGAAATCTTTGGACAGACACTAGCTTGACTGACTAAAAGAGTCAGTTCAAGAGGTGTGTCCGTATACAAGAAATACAACAAAACTATGTTTTTAATGAAAACTGAATACTTATATTAAAGAAACTGGGACATTTGAAACGTATATGTACAAATATTTCACTTTAGTACAAATTCTTCTTACTCCTGACCAGTGTCAGCATGTACAGTAGTGGACAAAAGTTTGGAAAGGTTCTTAGTAGTTTTTAAAAAGTTTTTTTTATTAAGCACTACTTTTTTTCTCATATAGTTTGCTTGCAGTCTTGAGGATAAAAATGACGATTTGTGTTTGCTGTGACTAGCATTAAATTACCTTCATATTATTTTATGACCGAAAATGTGACGACAAAGGTATGGAATCACAAAATTAAATACAATAACTCTACAAAAATATTAAAAAAATATTGTTTAGCTAATATTTGGTAGCATAGCCTTTAGCACTCAACACTGCCTGACATCTGCTGCTCTTAGAAGACACCAATTTTTTACAGACGTCTGTTGGGATATTTTTCCAAATATTTTTTACATAATCAAATAAATCGTTCCTATTTTTTTAAGTTTTTCTTGTCAGTTGTATTTTTACATGCTCCCAGAGATGTTCTATAGGGGATTGCGAAGCCCATATAAGAACATTAACATTTTTTAGTCTTAACCAGTTCTTTACGAATTTTGAGGTATGCTTGGGGTCATTATCTTGCTGGAATGTCCATCGTAAAGGCATTTCTTCTTCAGTAAAATGGAGCATGTGTTCACTAAGGATATATTTGTAATGTTTTCTATTGTCCCCAACAATTTTAACAATTGAATCCGATCCAGAACTAGGAAAACAGCCCCAAACCATGATGTTGCCTACACCGTGCCCAACTGTTGGCATACTTTTGTCGAATTTTTTTCGTATTATAAACAAGATTAATTTGCTTTCATCGCGCCATAAAACTGTATTCCATTGTCGTGTTGTCCAAGTTAGATGAGTTTTAGCAAATTCAAGCTGAGCAATACGATTTTTTTTAAAATGAGACGCTTTTGCACTGGACGCCTACCAGAATCGACCAAGCAGACAGAAAGATTGTCGGCACCGTCTTCTACGATTCTTATGAAAATCTGTGTGACTGGCATTCGAGGATCTGGGACAAACGTTTGATGTAGCGATCCAAAACATCATCGGTTTTTCGTTCTTCCGCACCTGGGCCGCGTTGCTGTTGATCCGTATTCTTGATATTTAATAATAATTAATCTTTGAGAAATGTCAACATTTCTGACACCACTTCTGAATAATTCAATTACCTTGTCTCTTGAATCTTTAAAAATTCTTTTACTTTTGCCATTATCACTGATGTTAATACAGCAGACGCTCGATAATGTAAACTAATTTAATCCAAGTGTGGTTCACATTATCGAAATGTTTACATTAGCGAACGTGATTTATATAATATTTGATTTATTAAAAGAAACGCGTAATACATACTATTTATAACAAAATAAACTAATATTCTAACAGCGATAAGTATTTTTTTAATTAGAAGAAAAATAATTAACAATATTTGTAAATTTGCGCTTAGCATTGTCTTCCAATGCCTGCGCCCGTAATTTGCGAAGAACTAAAATATCCGTGTATGGAACTTCTTTTATTTCAGCCCAATCTAAAGCTTGGTTAAAAACTTGTATAGCTTGCGCGTCAGTCACTACACTTCTGACTTCAATGGGATCGTTCTCATCATCCTCACTGTCCATATCCTCCTCCTTATCAGCATCATTCGTCTGCTTATCTTCGTTCCATAAATTAATATCATCAGGAGTACAAACAATGTTGGGATTCACTGTTTTCAATAAATCAACAACATCCAATGACACACTAATAACATTATCATTATTGGATCGCAAACGTTATCTAATTACGCTTCTTCATCATCTTCATTATTGGTACAAAAGAGATTGTTCCAACATTTTTGAATAGTTTGCTGGTTAAGTTCATTCCAGGCCATATGTAAATCTAAAACAGCTTCTCGTAATGTTACTTTTTTAAAGCCTCAGATAAGTTTTCAGGATTCTTTGATAAGACAGACGAAAGTAGAAACTTCCTATAGTATAGTTTGGTGAGTCTTATTATATTCTGGTCCATCGGTTGAATTAACGGCGTTTTACGTTGGGCGGCATGTACATGACGAAAATTGACTCATCCCTGCTCCTCAGTTGTTGCTTGGGAGGATGACTTGGTGCATTATCCAATAGTAACAACGCTTTTATTGGAAGCTTCTGTTGTTTTAGGAAACCTTTTACCTACAAATTGAAAACACATCTTCAAATTATGAATAGAGCCTTTGTGATAATTGATTGTCATACCTGAGGGACAAAGCACCTGTGGAACCATTTCAGGAATATACTGCTAGTCATCCAAGCGGTTTTTGAACAGTCATAATCAACAGGGATATTAACATTTTTAAATGAGCGCGGATTTTTTGCTTTCCCAATTACCAGTGGCTTTATTTTGTGTGAACCATTAGCATTAGTGCAGGCTAGAAACGTTATTCGTTGTTTCTCCGGCTTTCTTCCCGGGGCAGATTTTTCAAATGATGCAGCATAGGTTTTCTCTGGTAACATTTTCCAATAAAGGCCACTTTCATCTGCGTTGTAAATTTGTTCTATTCTTAAATCTAGCTCGGTAATTGTTTTCACCAATTTTTCTTTGAATGGTTGCACTAATTGTGGTTGTGCTGATAATTTTTCACCAGATATAGACAGCAGTCGAATTCCATATCTTGTTTTGAATCATTGTAGCCAGCCATCACTAGCTACGAAGTTTTCAGTTTCTTTCAGTTTTTTATTTAGCAGTCTCGCTCTCTGTTTAAGTACTTCGCCTCTAACTGGGACATGATTTTCCCGTTGTTTTAAAAACCACTTATACAGGGAATTTTCCATTTTAGGTGCCTTCGCATTTTTTAAGTTTTTCTTTTTCCCGGACCTCCAAATTTATTGCACGCTCTTTGTAACATTTGAGTTTTCATACGCTTAGTTTTACAGATAGTTGCTTTCGATACTCCATATTTTTTGCTAACTGTGTCACTCCCGCACCTAGTGCAACTTCGTCTATGATTTTCACTTTCTCACTCAACTTTAAACACTTTCTTTTATAGGATGTGGATGCCATAGTCGTAAAATATATTAACGCGTGCAATGTATTCACTTAAGTTCAAAAATGAAATACATACGTACGTATAAACGTATCCTAAACGATCATACGACTGACCGAGTTTGTCGTATTTTATCGCAGAGGTGAATCCCCTACACTCTACATCATAAATCGGGGACTCCCCGACGCCCGACATAAATCATCGAGGCTTCAGCATTTTACCGTCGCGCTGTTTTCGTGCGCCGAGAGTTGTTTACGTTATCGAGCGTACACATTGTTTACGTTATCGCGCGTTCCGTTTGATCCTATAGAACGAAGTTTGTGTTTACATTAGCGCAAGTTTTGATTATCCCGTGTTTACGTTATCGAGCTTCTGCTGTATTTACCGCACGCAGTATCAGAGTATAGCAGAACGAGTACATACGGCAAAATTGAAATGTTTCCATACCTTTCTCGTTACAAAAACTGTGGTATTTAAAAAAAGCCTTGTTTTTATTTTCAGAGAATTTGAGTATTGATAAGATAAAACTTGTATTAGTACGGGAGCCAAAGGTAGACTTTAATATTTATATTATCTGTTTCTTTACAATTTTAATTTAGGTATATGAAGTAGTTTATAAAAATGTCAATATTTGTTTCCAATTTTTTTCCCCTACTGTATGTGCATTTAAAAACCAATAAATCTATCTATATATCTAATATATTTTCGCCCTTAAGGTGTGAGCTGGATGAACAAGATGATGTACCGCTTCGTGGACGGCAACGCTCGTCCCGACGAGATCGACATGATCTGGGAGATCAGCAAGCAGATCGAGGGACACTCGATCTGCGCTTTGGGCGACGGTGCCGCATGGCCCGTGCAGGGTCTGATCAGGCACTTCCGGCCTCTGATGGAGGAACGGATGCAGCAGTTCCACGCCAATCAGAAAGGACGGGCTGCCTGCTGAGCAGGTAGTACGGGTATATTTCAGACAACGTAAGGTGAGTGAGCTGATAAGTATGAATGAATGCTGATAAAAATGTTATAATACTTCGTTTGAAATACGTTTACTATAGGGTTGTCCAATAGGGACGCAGGAAAGTAAACGTCAATTTGACATAGACGCCATCTTTGTTTTCTGTCACCGACATGTCATTTTGTTAGTTGAATGTTTACCATTGATCGCTATGGAGTCGTATTCGATTGAAGACCGCATCAAGAGCACTACAAAAATGGTGCAAAAATAAAAAACACGTTTCGCGCGCTTCGTGAACATTTCGGTCGCAACAACCGCCCAAACGAAACAACCATCGGTCGTCTGGTGCGTGAATTCGAGGCAACAGGTTCTGTGGCAAATCTGCCAGGCTCTGGCCGGCCAAGGAGCGTTCGCACACCGGAAAATATTGCTGTTGTGAAGGAGAGTGTGAGAGACGATCCGAAACAATCAACAACGCGTCGATCCCAAGAATTGGGCATTTCGAGAACCAGTTTGCTCCGCATTCTCCACAAGGATTTGAATGTACACGCCTACAAGATCCAATTGACGCAAGAGCTGCGTCGGGCCGACCATTTTTCGCGCCGAACGTTCTCAGATTGGCTCCTTGAACACCGCCAAAGTGATGCCAATTTTTCATCAAAAATCATGTTCAGCGACGAAGCGCATTTCACTTTGAATGGGACGGTAAACAAGCAAAACTGCCGCATCTGGGCGAACGAAAATCCCCGTGAGTATCAAGAGCAGCCGATGCATCCTCAAAAAGTGACTGTGTGGTGTGCATTGTGGTCAAAAGGCATCATCGGACATTACTTTTTCGAAAATGCGGCCGGGGACGCCGTTACCGTGAATTCTGAGCGATATCACGTGATGATAGAGGACTATTTTTTGCCGCAACTTGAAGGAATGGATATGGACGATGTTTATTTCCAACAAGACGGTGCAACATGCCACACACCAACGTCAATATCCATCGATTGCAGTCCTTCTTCGATGATCGCGTGATTTCGCGCAGAGGAAATGTGCCATGGCCACCAAAATCGTGCGATTTGACTCCCTTGGACTTCTTTTTATGGGGATATTTGAAAAGCAAATTCTACGTCAACAAACCAGCCACCCTCCAAGAACTCAAAAACAACATCATTGCCGAGATAAATGCCATAGAACCGACCATGTTGCAAAATGTCATTGAAAATTTCGACCATCGCGTGGACGTCTATAAATCCAGTCGTGGTGAACATTTGAGCGATATTATTTTTCATACATAAATGATATAAATGAACCTTCAAAATAAAATACCCAACCCCATATATTATGATTTATAATAATAATATTTATCGGTGTTTTATATGCAATACTGTACCCAAGAGCCAGACTAGGTGTCAAGTCCATTTTTTGTCAAAAATGTGTTTAATATGTTAAGCTTATGGTAGTATTGTGAATTTTCATTTTCTAAATGCAGCATCAATCTATCTGTAATAATAAGGAAATTACGACTTATCAACTCATGTCAAGTCGCATACATTTAAAAATATTTCAAATACAATTATCTCAAAACTACTTATTTGGACTTAACCTAGTCTTGCTCTGAGGTACAGGATAGCATTTACACAAGTCGGAAAAAATATTTTTAAATTTTTAGCTCACTTTGTCAACAGCTAAATAGAAGCTTGTTTTTAAAAATTTATTTTTTATTTCAGTAGTTTTTTAACTTTTTCTATTCATGATGTCAAATAACTGGTTTGGAAATGTCTTTATAATTTTTATACAGGGTGTTTCAGTTTATTGTTGCATAACTTTAAGATTCGATAGAACTTTTAAAATTAAAGTCTATATAAACATGGGTCGAAAAATGCGTGGCTTCCGAAATACAGGGTGTTTAAATTTACTTTCTAAAGTAGTTTTTTTTAAATATTTCGAACAATATTTGATGTATAACAGTGAATATTGGTATACAAGCGTTTTTTGGTACGGCAAAACGAACCATGTTCATAGTTTTACTGTAGCCGCTAGAGGGCGCTCTCTACTGTACCTGTAGTGTATTAAAATGACCGAAAATTTATTCTTAGTGCAATTTTTTGCTTTTTGAATAAAAAAACTGATTCTTCGCACTTTTCAACATAAAAAAGCTCTCTTGTGAATTTTCGTTATAGTTAGCCGTTTTATAGATATTTCGATTTTAAGGTTCGATGCATTTTTAATTATTTATGATAAAATAACGTTAAAAAGTCAGTATCTCGATAATTTTTAGAAGTAGGCTGTGCCTGCAAAATATTTTTGAAATTGAAAGCAAAATAAGGTTAAACGTCAATTAAATAGTTGACAGTTAGTTTTGTTGTCTGTTGAAACCTGAAACGTTTTTTTGCAATTGTGAATGCACGAAATTTAGTTTCTTTTACCTGTTTTTTTTTGTAAGTTTTATAAAAATGCCATTTTTATTCTCCAATCAAGAGTTAGCGGATATTCATTTTGTGTATGGCTTTGTAAATGGAAACGCAGCAGAAGCAGCCAGAGAATACGAACGAAGATTTCCAAACAGACGACATCCAACTCGCTCAGTATTTGTAAAAGTGCATCACCAAATAATTGAAAATGGTTTTGGAAATCTCCAAAGGGGTCAAAACATAAATGTTCGTCAGCGCAGATTTACCCGTATGATTCTGCGTGAGTTTGATATCCGACCACAAGTGTTAGGAGAGTTTCTGGTGCCTTGGGAATTTCAGCAAGCCATGTTCACAGTGTTCTTAGAAATGACCATAGACGTCCTTACCATTTGCAGCCTGTGCAAGGACTACAGCCAGGGGACGGAGAACGAAGAATCACATTTTGTCAGTGGTTTCTTGATAGAACTGATAATAATAGGGAGTTTTTAAGTAACGTTTTATGGACCGATAAGTCATGCTTCACTTGACGTGGAGTGGTAAATTTTCATAATCAACATATTTGGTCGCATGAAAATCCGCATGCAGTTCGGGAAAGAAATTTTCAGCATGAATTTAGTGTGAACGTGTGGATTGGTATCTACCGTAATCGACTATTTGGACCCTACTTTTTGCCTGCAAGGTTAAATGCTGTGACCTTCTTGGAATTTTTAAAGGCTGAACATGCAAATATGTGGGATGATGTTATGTTAGATTTAAGAAGATTGATCTGGTTCCAGCTTGATGGTTGTCCAGCTCATTATTCGAGAATAGCTAGAAACTGGCTGGACGAAAATTATTCAGAAAGATGGATCGGCCGTGGAGGACCAGTCGCCTGGCCTAAATCCATTAGATTTCTTTGTATGGGGATTTCTAAAAGAAAAAGTGTACCAGACTCCCGTAACCACAACAGATATGCTAATAGACAGAATCAGGAATGCATGTGATGAAATAAGGCCTTGTTTGAATAATGCTATACCACGTTCGATCATTCGTAGATGTGAATTGTGTATTGAACAATTGGGTTTACATTTCGAGCAACTACTTTAGATTTTGTATGTTTGTCCTATCTATCCAATAGGATTTTAGTTGTAAATAATTAATTTAATTTGTTAAAAATAATATTGGAAAATTAAACAAATTAATATTCTGTTTTTTTTTTTGTGTTTATTTGGAGTTAGGAATTATTACTGTGTTTAAAAACACAATCTAAACGATCATCTTAATTACTTGTAATGCCCAAATCGGAGGAGAGCTTTTTTATGCAGTTTTTTTTATTCAAAACAAAAAATTGCACTAAGAAAATTTTTTCGGTCATTTTAATACACTACAGGTACAGTAGAGAGCGCCCTCTAGCGGCTAAAGTAAAACTATGCCCATGGTTCGTTTTGTCGTACCAAAAAACCCTTGTATACCAATTTTCACTGTTATACATCAAATATTGTTCGAAATATTTAAAAAAAACTATTTTAGAAAGTAAATTTAAACACCCTGTATTTCGGAAGCCACGCATTTTTCGACCAATGTTTATATAGACTTTATGCATTAATTTTAAAAGTTCTATCGAATCTTAAAGTTATGCAACAATAAACTGAAACACCGTGTATATTTCATTAATAGGACTGCATAAAACTTCTTACTTTATCCGTATGATAAAATTTCGATAGAAGTAAATCACATAATGATAAATCATTGGATTGAAAATGACGTCACTTTGTGATTATGTTTCCCTCATCAAGCCCTCTCATTTGATAGCCATATTATCGGGCATAAGAAAAATATAAATCGCCTTTTTCGGTTGCACTATATTGGATTTAGAATGAAGTACAAAAATATACAAACTTTTAGAAAAAACTAGATAATGTCCGGACATTTGTTAGGGCTCGTATTTGATCACAAAGCATGTGGTCTTTATCAAAATGATTGCATCCAGATTTTTCATTATTCCAGGTAGATGAGGGCACTGGGGTACTGAAGAGAACAGCTTGCTACGATGTTTCATTTACGTTCTGTGCATATCCTTGATTTTTATAGGTTAAGATAGATTTATATCACCCATTCAAAGAATGATTTATATTTTATTGAATAATAGTTCTAGTTCCTAGTTTTAGAGTAATATAAATGTGCTAAAAATGAAGTTACATATGACTATATTTTTAGCATAAATTTTTACAAGATACCTGTCAGATGTTTGTTTGGATCAATAATGCTTTGCTTTTACATTTTCCACTTCCCGGATTGTTTTTGACATTCGTCTGAATTATATCGTTTCAATATCAGTTTCCCGGTTACCAAGCAAGTTACAGTAAATGCCAGAGTTAAAGAATGGGCTCTAAGAGTAAATGATGAACATACGACTAATACATTATTTTAAACAGCTCGTCGTTTGCTGTTTTAAAATAACGTAATGCATTTCAACGTTTATATTCGCTACCTTTTTTAACTTTGGTGCCAGCGTAATGTGCTTGGTGTACTTCCTTTACAAATATTATGTAATTGTCGAACTTAGATATACATTTAGGTTAATATTAAATATAAGTGTGAGGTATATTGACTTACTACAGAAAGGAGAAGGAGTATAACAATATTATGGTTCGAAAATTCGAACAAGAATAGTATTGATAGGTTTTTGTTGATTTATTTGTTCCGTCTAAGCAAGATGTGTTTGATGGACTATATGTATGTCTTCTTGTACGTTTAGTTATTTTAGTTTCTTTGTTGAATAAACTGTTTGACATGTTCGTATTTGTTTTTGTTATGGCGTTTATTATGATGTAAAAGTTTGGAGAGGAGCTGAGTGCGGTTCAGATCACCTGCTAGTAAAAGCACCCATTGAAATTACTTACAATAAACATCTCATATATCAAGAACAAAATAACAATGGAAAACCCACAAAGCGATATAACATAGACAGCTTAAGGGATGAATCCACCAGTTTCCTTTACAAACTACGTTTAGCACAAAAACTGGACGAAGATATTAACGGCAAGGCAGAAGAAATGTATGAAACTTTGAAACACAAAATTCACGAAGCAGCACTAGAAGCCCTTGGTGTTAAAGATAGAACGGAACACAAAAATTCTTGGTGGACGGACGATTTAACCCAACTGGTAGAAGAAAAGAAAATCTTATATCTTAAATGGTTAACTACAAAAGACGATGAAGATCGAAAAAGCTATAATCGTTTTAAATATATAGTAAAAAAAGAAATTAAAAAAATAAAAAACAAAACATGGGAAACCAAATGTGCTGAAATTAGCTCAATGGTAGGAGGATCTTGGTCTAGAGAAGCTTGGCGAACTATAAATGGTCTTAAAACAAACACGAATGAAAGAAGAAAAATAAACCCCATAAAAATAGAACAGTGGAAAGACTACTACAATAATCTACCTGGCAGAACAACGTGGAGAGTATTTAGACACGCAACTAGATATAGATCAAACGGGAGTTAACAGAGTAGATACCATTCAATTAGAAGAAATAAAAACAGCATTACAAAAAATGAAAAATAATAAAGCTCCGGGACCGGGGGATTTGAATATCGAGTTAATTAAACACGCCACCACAAGAACGCACGAGCTACTTTGTGTAATTTTTAACCAGTGCCTGGAAGGGGAAACGATTCCCAGAGATTGGAGGAGCTCTTACATAAATTCCATTTATAAAAAGGGAAACAGGAGTGACTGTAGTAATTATCGGGGTATTAGTATTACATCGTCCATCGGAAAGCTGTACGAAAGAGTCCTAACAGCCCGAATAGAAGACGAAGCCACGGAAATTGAAGAACAAAGTGGATTTCGACCTGGGCGATCCTGTGTCGACAACATATTTACAATAAAACAACTGACAGAAAAGAGATTAGCAAGAGGAATGGAGCTACACGCTACTTTTATAGATCTCCGCAAGGCATTCGACTCCGTCCCTTTGCAGAAATTATGGATCGCAATGAAAGAAGCAGGCATAAATAGCAAATACATATACGCCGTAAAAGCAATGTATAGAGAAAATCAAGTGGTCGTTAAAGTCGGAAATCAAATTTCTGAGGCTTTCCCACAAACAAAAGGTGTTAAGCAAGGCTCCTGCCTCTCTCCAACCCTGTTTAAAATTTATCTCTGCAGCGCTTTAAAACAGTGGATAAGAAAGTGCAGCCCCATGGGGATATGGTTAGAGGACTTTCACTTGTATACAATCCTCTTTGCAGATGATCAGGTAGTCTTTGCAGAAGACCAGCAAGACATGACTTACATGATAAACAAACTTATAGAAGAATTCACTAAATGGGGTTTGGAGATAAATATACAAAAGACACAATACATGACTATAGGAGGCACAGGACAAGACATCGAAACAAAAAGCGGAAAAATAGAAAACGTCGGATAGTACCAGTACCTAGGAGTTACAATAGATGAAAGCGGAAAGGATAATAAAGACATACTAAGGAAAATAGGAAAAGGAATGATTAAAGCACTACATCCGATCTTGTGGAGGAAGAACCTAACAAAGAAAACAAAAAAAAATTATATATCAGGCTATGATTCAGCCAGTACTGACGTATGGGTCAGAAGCGTGGGTTGTAGATAAAAATATGTCACAAAAGCTTCTCTCAACCGAAATGATGTACTGGAGAAGATGTTCCGGTTTAACTTTACTTGACCATGTTAGAAATGAGACCATCAGAGAAAGAATGGAAGTCGAAAATGCAATAATGGACGATATAACAGAGAGGCAGTTAAAATGGTATGGACACGTGCAACGAATGAACGAAGAAAGGATACCATTAAGGGTTTGGAAATGGACACCAGCACAAAGAAATAAACGAGGAAGACCACGAAGGAAATGGATTTCAAACATCCATACCGCAATGGAAAGTAGAGGACTACATGAAGGAGACTGGAACGATAGGATACGATGGCGTATGGGTTGCGAGAAGCGACCTTAGGTTGCAGAAACTCGCCATATATATATATATATATATATATATATATGGCGTTTATGTGGCTGCCAGTGCCATAACAAGGGTATAAATATCCTGTCTAGAGCAGGTCTTGATAGGTGTTGGCCATGGAAGATGTGAGTAACTCATTTTTTTAAATTAATTTTAGCTAATGATTATCCAAAAAATCATATTCACGGATTTTGCTAATTCAATTTTTGGTCAATATTTTTACCCAACTCATCAACCTTCTTCAACTTCTTGATAATTTAAGAATTATTGCTGTCTCGGCAATAAAGTTCGTCTAGCATTGCTTTGTAATGAATTGCAATAAGAAAAGTAAAAATCCGTATATAGGTAATAATGTCAATTAACAAATGCATTGACATATTTTGTTTGTTTTTTGTTTAAGATTTATTTAGCATGATTGCTACAATTACATTCTTCTAAAAACCCAAGTAATTACATAACATACAGACATTCAGAAAAAAAAACAAAATTTGCATCTCTAAGAATTTTCATTGTCCATGAAATATTCCTTTAATTTTCTTTTAAATATCTTTAAATTACAAGTAGACTTTGTCATTATTTAGTTTATCAAACTCAATTCTGAAATATTGATTTGCTATACTACAACTATTTAAAACTGTAATGAGTCATACGCGTGATCAACACGATCCCGGCTTCCTTCCAGTACAGCCGTATAGCGTACGACATATGTCGTTTCTGTGGCTTTGCGGTGGTCAACAGCACAGACAGAGATGGAAATAATGGCTGATTGTTCTCCGCCGGTAGAACCAATGAAATCAAAGACGCGCCTAGACCGGCAGACTCATAGGCGTCGGCAACGCATTGGAACGTGTTTCGTTGAGCGATCGCATATTGTGTGTTTTTATAAGAATTGTTGTGTGATTGTTATTGTTGTGGTTTCTGTGGTTACTGTTTTGGTTATACTTAACCATGGAGAGTACAAATGGCACGAGTGGAAGTACTGAAAGCCAGGGAACAAGTAGACGGCTTCGTAAAGCACTGAAGAGGGACGCGAAAGAAATCGTGCTCAACGTGTTCATTTATCTGAACAGAAATATGTCGCAGGGAGATGCACTCGCGCGTTGTGAAAGTATGACAGGCGTTCCAGAGTGGACCATTCGCAGGGTGGTGCATGAAAAGAAGAAAACTGGAGCCACTACTGATCCAAAGTTTAATTTGAAGGGACGAAAGGCCGTTCTTCTTTAGGAATGAGATACCAACCCTCAAGACTGTACATGCAGCGATCAAGGAAAATGAAATTATACCCCAAATGAGCGTCGAGGTAATGAGGAAATCCCTGCACGAAATTAATTTTCGTTACGAAACGCGTAATCGGAAGTCAGTATTGATAGAGAGACCTGAAATAGTCGCCTGGCGTCGAAAATACCTACGCGAAATGATTGAATATAGGCGACAAAGCAGAAAAATCTATTATTTGGACGAGACATGTGTAAATGCAGGTCACACAGTTAAAAAAACCTGGATAGACAAAAACGTAGTGAATAACCGACAAGCAAGCATTGAAGGTTTGTCAACAGGTCTTCGTGGACCGTCAGGGAAAGGTCAAAGATTGATCGTAACTCATATTGGTAGCGATAGTGGCTTTTTAGAAGAGTGTGACTTGATTTTCGTCTCTAAGAAAGGAGGTGATTACCATGACGAAATGAATGCCAGCTGCTTCGAGAGCTGGTTTCAAGGGTTGCTTCAGCGAGTTGAGCCCAACTCTGTGATCGTCATGGATAATGCTTCCTACCATAGTCGTCGAGCCGAACGTGTACCGACTATGGGATCTCGAAAAAGTGACATGCAGCAATGGTTGCGCGAAAAAGGAATCCCGTTTGACGATTCATGTGTGAAAGCGGAATTGTATGAAAAAATTAAACAGCACAAACCTGCGAACATTAGTTACGTGACTGATAAGATGGCCCGTCAATGTGGTGTCACTGTGCTGCGGTTACCGCCCTACCACTGTGAACTGAACCCAATAGAGCTCATCTGGGCTCAAGTGAAGGGTTATATTGCGCGCCATAACACAACCTTCAAATTACCAGACGTTAAGGTTTTACTTGAGACTTCCATACAGCTAGTAACGTCCGAAGCTTGGCAGAATGCTATCCGTCATGTTGTGAAGGAAGAAAAAAAAATGTGGCAGCTTGACCACCACATCGACACCATCATAGAGCCAGTTATAGTCAATTTCAACGAGGAAAGCGATAGCGACAGTTTATTACTGTCATATGTAAGTGGAAGCGACGATGAATAAAGGTAATTCCCAAATTTTTGACTTACAATATGTTTCAAACCACTCTTCATTAAGCATGTGACAAATCTAGTTCACCCATGTTAAACATTCATACCCCGCCTATGAACAGCCGACTACTGGTAGTTCAGTGATGTTCACGTGAACATCGATGAGTCATTACAGTTTTAGATAGTTATAGTATAGTTATATCACTATTGCACTTTTGTAAATGAAAATCTATATTTCCTCTTGTATAATAATTGTGGTAATGATTATTCAATTCTATGTTGTGTTCTAAATGTTCTGGCAAAAGATGATTTTTTATTTTAAATATAAAATAAGAACCAATATGATATGAAATTTTTTATATTCAACCACTGCAATTCTTGTAACATAGATTTTATTTCGGTGTACTTATTTTTATTCAATATTATTCTCATAGCTTTATTTTGCAAGACTTGTAATTTTGAGAATACAGCTTCATTGGAAGTGAACAAGATAGTTGAACAATATAGTAAATGCGGAGAATAATTGTATTATAAACTATTTTCTTGGAATAGGTACCAAGACTATGGAGAAGCCCTACAAACTTTTCAATTCAGGTTCTTGATTCCTTTATAAAATGTGTTTTGTTTCAATTAATTTTAAATGAGTACACAATTGAGTATAAGAATACAAGCTTCAAGCTATTTTTTTTTGGCACAACTTGGTTTATGAAAAAAATGTTAAGAGACATAAATTTGTAGTATCACTTTCTATTTACAAATATATACAGGGTGGCGCATCGAAAACGAAACAAACGGATTAACTGGCGGCTCAGGTTTTTTTTTTTGGAAAAATGCTCAGACCCGTCGATTTTGTTTTCGAGGGTGACACAAGTTTGGCAAAAAATCACGTTAACACGTGCAGCCCCCTGGGTGGGGGTGACACCAACCCTAAAATCTTGAATGGAAAGGGTGGTCGAGTGATACCTTATTTTAAAGGTCTTTCAATTCCCTTTATAATGATGTAAAATACATGAGCTTCAGTTCAGTAGTTTGAAGATTTATTGATTTAAAGCTTAAATAAAACTAATACAATCATCATTAGTGGAGATCAATACATTTGGCAGCAAAGTAATTTATAAATGAAGAATGAACTGACCCGTTAGGCAAGTAAATGTTGAAAATGGCCACCATGATTCTCCATGCAATAATAAAGATTTTGCTCAAAACGCTGTCGCAAATTTTGCAATATTTCAGGAGTAATTTGAAGGCACTCATTCACAATTCTTTGTCGCAGGTCTTCTAATGATGTTGGCTGAGTAGCATAGATTTTGCTTTTTAAATGACTCCACATAAAGAAATCCAAAGGTGATAAATCTGGCGATCTTGGGGGCCATTCAATGGCACCTCTTCTACCAATCCATCGATCTGGAAACGTCTGATCTAAATATTGTCGAACACACACACACACATATATATACCATTTTGTGCAATCATCAAGTGGCTTCACGATGTAATGCTCTAATGTTTTTAAATAATTTTTAATCTGTTTTTAACTTGTTCTTGTCATATTTTATATAATTTTGACCATTGTACCATCTATCCAGCTCTCACCATGTTACTGGACGTTTCCCTCATCTTATACGTAAACAACAATTAGCAAAATCCTCACATACTACTCTCCTGATGATGATGGCAAAGTCCATTGAAAGCTAGAGAGAATTAAAAAAAGTATAAAGAGTCCTCTTTGCTTAAATTTTGTGGATATATATATATATATATATATATATATATGGATTATTGTAAAAACGACTGACAGTACGAGTCTAGAGCAGTGAATCTACGTTGGCGTGAAAAAAATTGGGGGTATCCAAGCTGTGAGTTGGGGTTCCCAAAACTTTATCGCGTTTCCACACTCAGGAACAGGAGCAGATTGAATATTGTAGACCGGAGAGATTTGCACTTAATCCTTGCAAAACTTAAGCAAAATATTGATAATTTGCCATCAATTCATCAAGTGCATCCCCATTCAAATTTTGATTTACTATATTATCTCTTTGCACAGTTGATTTGTATTGCGGAAGAAGTTTACGTTTTACTTTATTGTTCGATTTTATTCCTATTAAATTCGTAATCATGTTATTTCAATAAATAGCATATAAGAAAATTTGCATCTTACTACTTCTTGGCGAGCTTTCGGAATATGCTAGGAATGTAACCAGCAACATTTTAATGCCATCTATTACCTGTCTTACCTTGACAATAAATCCATAGATCTCTCTATAAATTGAGTTGATGCCCAAATTTCAGAAGTGTAAAACAGGCAGTTGACGTCAAATAAATCAAGGATTTCTTGACGAAGTTAGAACTTGTTTTAATTTTTGCCAAGCTGGACGTCAAATGTAGAACCTTCAGTATTCAACAATACTGGGTGACTTCGAAGTTGAGTCATTTATTTTAAACAGTGAGTAGATCTGATCAAAAGAAATGTTTTTTTCCTATAACATTTTTCTGGTAAACTTAAAGTAACAAAGTTATAGCCCTTCAGAAGTTTGAGTACCGCCCTGTCTCAATAATAATATTATGTGCTCGTGTTTGGGAACAAGCCCAGCCCATACTTTATAAAACAAGGTAAAATTTTTTTTTTATTTTTACACACATATTTTGGTTTATCTTCCTTCTACAATTATTATCTGAAAATTAATGACTCAACTTCAAAGTCACCCTTTATAATGCAAATAGCACTGTCGTTTTCTGGCTGGGCCCGTTGGCACTTAGATTTTACTAAATTGTCCGAAAAATATAAATATAAATAATTATTACTATAATCCATCCGTTATAAAGTTGAATTCCTCCAGCAGTGCTGTACTCGTACAATAAACGTTGATGAAACAAGTCATAAATAAATAAAATTCGTGCACAGGCAATAGCGGCAAATAACAACAATTGAGTTTGAATATTCATAGGACGCCAAAAGGACGTCCTCTGAGTCATTAGGACGGACCCTAACGATTTTCTTCTGCCGAGAGATTATCCTAAAATCCTCTCTAACGGGATTCATCATGATCATTCCTCCTACCCAAATAAACGTTTGATAAGGGTAGGGATTGTCCTTTAGCTTGGTTAATTGGTGGTTATAAAATCCCAGATGAGCCCTAACGTTAAGCGGAAAGGTCATTGTTGGATTTGTTACCTGATAGTGAAAACAAGCGAGTTTTGTAATGAGGTTTCCGCGTTAATGTTGAACGTCGGGTTGATGACAATCGTATGGTTTATCTGAAGTCACTTGAAATAGCATAAAAACCTTTGGTCGGCGCGTCCTTTGTAATTTCATGACGTATCATAGGCGTGCGGTTATTTATTTAGAACGATAATAATAATGTTTTTATATCACAATAAATGGATTTTACTATCTTCTTATTTTTTTGATTTTGGATAAAAAATACTTATATTGGGAGTTTAATTCATGTTGACTGAAAGTTAAGAAATGGAAAAATTACAGAATTCCAACGTTTGACATAGGTAAATATTTACATAGCAGGTAGGTATATAAAGAGGTATATAAAGACTTACATTATAGGTATTTATATATCATCCTCGCCTTCGGAGCTGTCGCTAGAGTCATCTTGTAGAGGAATTACAACGGGATTTACAGGAGGCAAAACACAATATTCATTTTCTTTTTCAATAATATGCCTAGAACACTGCTTCCATAGGTCTGTGGCAGCAATATGAGATACTGCATCTCTTATCGTGGCCAATAGTGATTCACTTAATTGAGGGGTCTGATTATGTTTTCTTACTTTTTTTTTTTAAAGCAGCCCAGACCAACTCAATCGGGTTAAAAATGCAGTAATAGGGAGGTAGACGTAATACTTCATGGCCATTTTGCTGAAGCAGATTGTCAACAACATACCCTTTTTCAAATTTTTGTCTTTTAATAAGATCCAATAATATGGCTTTGGTTGATTTTTGTGGTATTTCCATTCCCTTATCCTTCATAAAATCAATAATGTCTTGTTTTTTTGTGCCTGTATCCGGAATTTTGTTTTTCTGTCGGGAATGGTATGGCGCATTGTCCATAATAATCACTGAATTTGGGTAAATGTTTGATATTAACTGCTGCTCTATCCACTTTTCAAATAAGTCGGAGGTCATGTCCTCATGATAGTCGGCACATGATTCTTTGATATTTTTGGCAGATAACAGCAAGGCATTAGGTATAAATCCATTTTCACTGCCAGCATGGAGAATAATGATTCGTTTTCCACGGTTGCATGGTGCATTTAAAATGCACTTGTTGCTGTCGTCAACCCAGCCGTACTGCACAACATCATGGGTATCATACCACGTTTCATCCAGGTAAATCAGATTTCTTTTCTGCTCTCTATAGATTTTAACTTTGTGCAAAAATTCTTGGCGCAATTCAACGATTCGAGACGACTCCATAATCACCATTCTTTTATCTAATTTTTTGTATTGAAAACCACACAGTTTGTAATTATAAAAATCTTCAGGATAATCTTTTAATTTATCCCGTATCATTTCCAACGTGGGCACCAAATTTTCTTTATAAAATCCGTATATTATACGACGAATATCTTCCTGAAAACCAACGTCTATTCTTTTTAATTTTTGCCCTATGCGCTTTCTGTGGAAGGAATGGTTGACTACATCTCCCCTTTTTATAACCCGATAAATGGTAAACCGACTGATTTTTGTCAGGATACAAATTCTGTTTAAAATTTGATTTTGCGAGGAATCTGGATTTTCGTTTTTCAGACAATCATACATATTTAGGATTACTCTTTGGGTCTGTTCCTCTAAATCTTTATGAAAGAATTCTGCCTGCACAGGTTCATCAACCATCTCCTCGTGGCTTGGAGCATTTTCCCAAGGTCTCCAAAGAGCCATATTTAGGACACACAAGAACAATCAACACAATAATTAAATCAACAAGTAAACTGAGTATTCAAAAGTCAAAAACACACAAACTAATAAAATCTATGAAAAAACACGGACAGACTAAAGAAAACACGTTTATTCACCGCTACACGGCACTGGCTAAACTGTTTCAATTTTCAGTAGCCACCTGCACTTGTTCGGAGCTCTGAAATACACGCTTTCTCATTGGCTATGTCCACGCATAGGCGTGCTTTACTCCACGTGGACCGGTGAAACTGCCTTTGATCTTATACGGGGGATATTTGCTGCGAAATTTGGCGATTTTTGCAGCAACAGAGCGTGTTAAATATAGATATATAAAACGCACCCGGTATTTCACAGTGTTTCAAGTGACTTCAGATAAAGTATACTGCGGGGCGCCATGCCAGGTAAGCTTGTCCATTATACAGAGTGTCCCAGAATAAGTATTCAAATTCTGGTGTTCAATACAACACGTGACAAAATACGACATCTTAAAGCGAAAACTTCAGTAAATAAATTTCACCTGGCAGTAAAGTAAGTAAACAAAGCAACTTGATATTATTTTGCATTTGTTAAAATTAAAGCCAATGTAAACTTTTAGGACATACGATACGATCATTTTTCAAGAAGCAAATGATAAAGAATTTATATATTTAAAATTGTCTCTTTTAGTTTTCGATATTCTTTCGATCAAAACCGCGGCAAATTCTCCTAAAGCCAATTTCAACTTACCATGAAAAAAATGTACTGTCGCCAAAATTGCAGAAGCTCATTATAGAAAAATCTCCCTTTTTTTCATGGGACTCAACGTGGACTCAATGAGTTGGCGCGACTACGTGATATAAAACATGTTACACATTGAGTGACGATGCAACTTGTTTAAACATACTTGGTTATTTTGAATAAAATGTTTCACACATAACGAAGGCGGCATATTGTGATATGCTATAATATACGTACGTTTATCAACTTTAAATTGCATAAAACGCTTTACAAATAACGAAGGTGATATGCTATGATATACGTGTATTTATCAAGTTCAAATTGCATCACATATACAGGTTACACTGATCAACAGCCAAAAAATGTCCTAAATAAAATCAACAAAATATTGGACCGGAATGAAACTTATTTTTTCAATATTAGTTCAAGTTTTAGAGATACGGTAATTATATGTGTTCCTGCTGTGACAGTATTAATATACTGTAATTCACAAGAAAGCACGTGCTACATTTTTATATTCGGCAAGGAAAGATGATGTAATCGGCATGATTGTGTTACGTTATACATACGTGTACATTATATTGTTTTATATTAGCCATTTTTTCCTCAGTTGGCTGACAGCGTTCATGCAAGATGTCTCGAAAGTGTGTAAACAATCCAGATCAGTTTTGTTACGTGTGTGGTGATGTGACTTTTGCGTCTCAGAGACGGTCTATTACTCCACTAATAACAAAGGCATATCAGCTTTATTTCGGTTGTAAACTAGGTGATCAAGACCAACAGTGGGCACCCCACATCTGCTGTAATACATGTGCTTCAAGTCTGAGGAGCTGGTTAAATGGCAAAAAACGGTCTATGCGCTTTGCTGTCCCAATGGTTTGGAGAGAGCCTACAAATCATATTAATGATTGTTACTTTTGCATGGTACCTTGTGTTGGACAAGCCACAGGTATGTCAAGAAAAAAAAATCAGTTATTAACTACCCAAACATACCATCTGCGATGAGACCTGTGCCTCACAGTGACGAAAATCCTATTCCAAAACCCCCAGAATCCTACACTTGCGAATCAGAAAACGAATCAGATCATGGCGATCGAGTGATTCGTCAGGAAGAAGATATGCCATCAACGTCAAGAGATCCTGATTTTATACCGAGCACGTCATGCCACCAACCGCACAAAATAACACAGTCAGAATTAAATGATCTTGTAGGAGATTTAGAACTTCCAAAATGTAAGGCAGAGTTACTTGGATCAAGACTGCAGCAGTGGAACTTGTTAGAAGACGATGTTTCGGTGTGTGTTTTTCGTAAACGCCACAAAGACTTAGAACCATTTTTCAATATGGAGAATAACTTGGTTTTCTGCAGTAACATTAACGGCTTACTGGCGGCTTTAAATATAAACTATAACCCAGAAGAATGGAGATTGTTTATAGACAGTTCAACATTGAGTTTATGCATTATTGCATATTGGAAATATTTTACCATCTCTTCCTGTAGGGTATGCAGTTCATATGAAAGAATCATATGACAATATGAAGTACCTATTGACATGCATAAAATACGATGAGCACCAATGGCATATTTGTGGCGATTTGAAAGTTGTTGCACTTTTACTAGGGCTGCAGCTAGGCTACACAAAGTTTTGCTGTTTTTTGTGTGAATGGGATAGTCGGGCAAGGCACTTCATTACACCAGACAAAACTGGCCTGTTCGTCAATTCCTAGAGCTAGGTCAAAAAAATGTACAGCATATGCCATTAGTAGATTCGAAAACAATTTTATTACCACCACTGCATATCAAGTTGGGCCTAATGAAAAACCTTGTCAAGGCATTAAATAGAGATGGGTCAGCTTTTCAATACCTGCGTCAGAAATTTCCAAGACTAAGTGAGGCAAAGGTTAAAGAATATATTTTTGTTGGGCCACAGATTCGAAATATTTTGAAAGACACACAGTTTGAAAACACTTTAACAGGTATTGAAAAAACTGCTTGGAATGATTTTCGTCTGGTGGTCACTAATTTCTTGGGAAATAGAAAAGCTGACAACTATAAAACCCTTGTCAAAAATATCGTATCAAAAGATGGGCTGTAATATGTCTCTTAAGATACATTTCCTACACTCACACCTGGACTTTTTTCCTGACAATTGCGGAGCCGTAAGTGATGAGCACGGCGAACGTTTTCATCAAGATATTTCAACAATGGAAAAAGGGGACCAGGGAAAGTGGAATCCTTCCATGCTTGCAGACTACTGTTGGACTCTTGGTAGAGATGCTCCAGAAACGATCCACAAAAGAACAGCAAAAAGACAGCGCATATAGTGATTCTTATAAGTATATGAATCTTGTTACTTTTTCTAATATATCCTTAAAAATAAAAAGTTTTTTTTCTAAACCGCAACTAATTTTTTTATTTCATTGTCATTTTTGGATTCAGCGCCCCAAAATTAACAAAGAAGTGCACTTTTCCCACAAGATACAATTAAAAAACTAAAATTTGTTGTCCAGTGTTATTGGATAACTCGAAGTTTTTGCTTCTCACTCCTTTGGCGAGGAAGTGTTATAATCGCTAAACATTTTGAAAATAACATTTTTCTTGTGTCGGCTAATCCTTGATACAGGGTTGCTAATATTCCAAGGACGAAAACACTTGTAGATTTTGAAAGTCTCTCATCCTTCGTTTTTTGATGTTCCAGAGACTCTCATTTTCAGGAGTGAAGAATTGGGGTTTGGGGTTCTAGGTTAGGGGTTTGTAAATATTGCATGTTTGATATCGGTGAAAGATATTCCATGCATTTGCCGTTGAAATAAAAATATTTAATATATTTAACTAAGATAACATACCTATAATAGTCAAAATCACGAAAGATGACTATTACGTCTTACCATAAATTGTACTGAGGTAATCGATGGACGTACGTCGATGATAAAATCACGATGTCAGGAACATAATGACAACAATTTACATTATGATTTTGCGAAATGAGGTTATTTCACTGATTATTTTTATTTTCATTTTATTTCATGGTTTTGAGTGATACCTCGATAATAATTTTAGTGGGGAGTTTCTGTTTTGAAGAAAACAGTTATGAGTAGAATACCTCAAGACAGGAACACCAAAGACCAAAGTATTATTCGAAAACAACCTAACCCGCTTCAACATACCCTAACTATCCATATGATCGATCATGCAACATGAAAACATCATTTGAATGTCACCATATGGATTAATTATCCACGGTGGTATTACCATAGTCAAAATATCCTCAAACCTAGATTCAAAATCTGAATAGAGGGCATTTAAATGTTGAACGTAAGTTGAAACGTCGTCTTCCTGGCAGCTTGTCTGTGACAAATTGGGGAACTGATAAAATTCGCCCCGTCCAATATTTTGCTTCATTAGTTTAACTCTGGCAAGAAACGCTGATAAGATGGACTTTGTTTTAATCAAATTTAAACTGTCGCCTTGTAATTGTAAATTAACCATATTAAATTTTGTAAACAAATCTGTTAAACAGGCGATGTCTGTTTCCCTCTTCATTAAATTTTCTTTTAAAATTTTATCTTTAGTATCCAGAAATTCTAAAATAGTCTCAAAAAGTGCAAAAATCTTGTCAAACATAAGCCTTTCGACAGCCAGCGTACTTCAGTGTGAAGGAGTAATTGATGAAAGTGTTCGTCATTTTCTTCACACAACTGCGCAAATAACCGCGTAGTCAACGCGTTGCTTCGGATTCGGTTTACTGCATCAATGACTAAATGAAGTGATTCATGCATTCTAACACTCACATTTTTAGCAACTAAATGTTGTCGATGGATGACGCAATGTATTGCTAACACCCCTGACACATTTTGTTTTAAATAGCTTATAAATCCACGATAACGTCCAACCATGGCAGGTGCTCCATCTGTAGCTACTGATATATATTTGATAAAGGAATTGCTTTTTCAATGAAGTAATCCTTCAAAACATGAAATATTGATTCACCTTTAGTGTCGGTTATCAAAGTTCTTGCGAAGAGCAGTTCTTCGTAGATTTCTTGATTCCAATAATAATGCTGCATTATCAGGTGAAGTTGACTCGACAAGTTGTATAGAGAAATGGGTCGTTTGCAAATAATTACATAAGAAGCTTTCAATATCAGAACTCATTTCATCAATACGTCTTTCAACAGTATTGTTGCTTAAGGGAATTCTTTTAATGATATCAGATGCAGGTTTGTGTAAAACAGTTTTTAAAACCTCTTCAACGGCTGGCAAAATTAACTTCTCTCCGATAGTATGCGGTTTTCCGGATTTTGCTATAAGTAACGAGATATTGTAAGACGCCCGCAAACCATCATCATTTCTTTGTGACGTCGAAGCGAACATTCTATCCAGTGTAGGTCTCTTCTGAAATTTATCTTTGAGTGTTTGAAAGTATTTCAAATCTTTCTCTGTTTTATCAGGGTGGCATCTTCTCAGATGATCTTGCAGTTTAGATGGTTACATAGCGTCATTGCCCAAAACTTTGTTGCATAAAAGGCACATAGGCGATTGTTTGTCCGGCAATGATGGAATGAAGCCAAATTTCAAATAATCAACACGTACTGTCTACATTTCTTTTTAGATTCGGACATGGCATCAGTCATCTGTGGGCAAAATTAAATTATTTAAATAAGACAGAAAATCCAGCAGCTGTATATTAAAAATATTTTTTGATTTTTCCGAAAACATTCCATAATTCGAACATCTTCTTGCAACAATTAGCTCGAATTACGGAGATTGCACTGTAATTATATTACCGATTGCTAAAACTTTCAAAAAGAAACTATTGAGGAGTACTCGTGTAATTTTGCATGATTGAATATTTAACTACTAATAACTAAAGTCATGATTGGCGTAATTTATCTATCTTTGCTAACTACGAGTGCAAAACTAAAATTTAATAAAAAATAATGTACTTACTTTTCTCCAGCACTCTCAAACAAAATAACACTGACTCACTATAATTTGTGTGATATACTATCTGTTTATATTTTTTAAAATATTTTCTTAGCACTTTCCTTTTCAAGATTCAGGAAACGATTAAACGTATTTGTCCCACATTCGTATTTATAGAGTGACGAATTGAACAAGTCAGTGCAAGGTAGCGAAGCTCTGAGACTGTGACTCTCAGGTTTTTACAAGTTTAAAATGTATTGCGACCACAAAGCGAATACCAACATCCTACAACTTACACAATTTTATAAACATATATAATAAATTTTTTACTTCATAGGTACTTTTATAAATAATGTATATGTTTTGATATTATACGATAGTATGATTTAAGTAAATAGGTACTATCAGTGTATGTGTGAGATCCACTATCGTGGACCCCCATATTCATTTCATGGACCCCCAAATTTTTTTTCGCTGACGTAGACCCCTTGCAGGTTGTCATAGACCCCTAGGGGTCGATATAGACCACTTTGGGAATCAATGGTTTAGACAATAAAATTCTGTTTGTTTCTGTCTAACATATCTGAAACTTCATTAAAAATATACACAAATCGCTGTTGTTTGTCTCTACTACAGACTAAAATGATGACGTGATCGTCATCTTTCGTGATTTCTACTATTGTTAGGTTTCGCTTGTATTTGAGTCTTTTGAATAGATGAATGGACTCTATACATTCTCCTCCATGCGAAGGCCCATCATTCCGAGGCTTTTGAGACTGTGTAAAGCTCATGGCCGTGGACTTGTAATATAAAGTCCCTGGCCGTATTTCCAAAATAAAGAGAATTTTTGAAAATCACCTAGGGGCAAAATACACTTAGAATAGTTTAAATCTTTTTTCGTACAATATTTATCAACTTTATTTAGATAGATCTTGCACAACATTTATCTATGTGGTGTGATCATTGTATGATTTCAAATTAGGTATCAATTCTAATATTCACGTAAATACCCAATTAATGGTAACTCGTTGCAATGACGACACGTGTGTGTGCTTACCTTGCGTAACTGTACATTAGATTATTCGCCCAGGATAACCATAGATAAGGATATGACTGAACATCACTTTTGAATCACGTAGTACGTGGTAGATGTACGAGGGATGTCTGAATAGTTTTCGACCTCAACGTGGAGATGGCAGCACACATATGAGTTGGATTCTGTGTATGAAGACTCTGCCCCATCACACTGGACAACAAATTTTAGTTTTTTAATTGTATCTTGTGGGAAAAGTGCACTTCTCTGTTAATTTTGGGGCGCTGAATCCAAAAATGACAATGAAATAAAAAAATTAGTTGCGGTTTAGAAAAAAAACTTTTTATTTTTAAGGATATATTAAAAAAAGTAACAAGATTCATATACTTATAAGAATCACTATATGCGCTGTCTTTTTGCTGTTCTTTTATGGATCGTTTCTGGAGCATCTCTACCAAGAGTCCAACAGTAGTCTGCAAGCATGGAAGGATTCCACTTTCCCTGGTACCTTTTTTCCATTGTTGAAATATCCTGATGAAAACGTTCGCCGTGCTCATCACTTACGGCTCCGCAATTGTCAGGAAAAAAGTCCAGGTGTGAGTGTAGGAAATGTATCTTGAGAGACATATTACAGCCCATCTTTTGATACGATGACAGCATATTTTTGACAAGGGTTTTATAGTTGTCAGCTTTTCTATTTCCCAAGAAATTAAAAGTCTTTGTGGCGTTTACGAAAAACACATACCGAAACATCGTCTTCTAACAAGTTCCACTGCTGCAGTCTTGATCCAAGTAACTCTGCCTTACATTTTGGAAGTTCTAAATCTCTTACAAGATCATTTAATTCTGACTGTGTTATTTTGTGCGATTGGTGGCATGACGTGCTCGGTATAAAATCAGGATCTCTTGACGTTGATGGCATATCTTCGTCCTGACGAATCACTCGATCGCCATGATCTGATTCGTTTTCTGATTCGCAAGTGTGGGATTCTGGGGGTTTTGGAATAGGATTTTCGTCACTGTGAGGCACAGGTCTCATCGCAGATGGTATGTTTGGGTAGTTAATAACCGATTTTTTTTCTTGGACATACCTGTGGCTTGTCCAACACAAGGTACCATGCAAAAGTAACAATCATTAATATGATTTGTAGGCTCTCTCCAAACCACTGGGACAGCAAAGCGCATAGACCGTTTTTTGCCATTTAACCAGCTCCTCAGACTTGAAGCACATGTATTACAGCAGATGTGGGGTGCCCACTGTTTGTCTTGATCACCTAGTTTACAACCGAAATAAAGCTGATATGCCTTTGTTATTAGTGGAGTAATAGACCGTATCTGAGACGCAAAAGTCACATCACTACACTCGTAACAAAACTGATCTGGATTGTTTACACACTTTCGAGACATCTTGCATGAACGCTGTCAGCCAACTGAGGAAGAAATGGCTAATATAAAACAATATAATGTACACGTATGTATAACGTAACACAATCATGCCGATTACATCATCTTTCCTTGCCGAATATAAAAATGTAGCACGTGCATTCTTGTGAATTACAGTATATTAACACTGTCACAGCAGGAACACATATAATTACCGTATCTCTAAAACTTGAACTAATATTGAAAAAATAAGTTTCATTCCGGTTTTAGCACATTAAAAATAGTAATATTTTGTTGATTTTATTTAGGATATTTTTTGGCTGTTGATCAGTGTCATTTACCACAGTGAAATTTTGGGCATTTTTTTTTACTTTTTTGCCCTTCGCACTGTTGTCACTGAATCGATTTCGAAAAGACGAAAAGGCCTTTTTATCTTCGGCATACTAGTTACTTTGTAACGGGTATAGAACTTCAAACAACGATGGATTATTCGATTGACATGCATTCTTTTTATTTGAAAGATAATCTTGTGGCATTACATTTTAAATATGATTTCTGGCATATGACTGCCACCGCTGGCTCGGATGTAGTCCAATCTGGACGTCCAATTTTCGATGACTTTTTCCAACATTTGTGGCCGTATATCGGCAATAACATGGCGAACGTTGTCTTCCAAATGGTCAAGCGTTTGTGGCTTATCCGCATAAACCAATGAATTTACATAGCCCCATAGAAAATAGTCTAGCGGTGTTAAATCACAAGATCTTGGAGGCAGAAAACGTGAAATTAGGCGGTCACCAAACGTGTCTTTCAATAAATCGATTGTAGCACGAGCTGTGTGACATGTTGCGCCGTCTTGTTGGAACCAGAGCTCCCGGACATCATGATTGTTCAATTCAGGAATGAAAAAGTTAGTAATCATGGCTCTATACCGATCACCAATGACTGTAACGTTCTGGCCATCATCGTTTTTGAAGAAGTACGGACCAATGATTCCACCAGCCCGTAAAGTGCACCAAACAGTCAGTTTTTCTGGATGTAACGGTGTTTCGACATAGACTTGAGGATTAGCTTCACTCCGAATGCGGCAGTTTTGTTTGTTGACGTAGCCATTCAACCAGAAGTGCGCTTCATCGCTAAACAAAATTCGCTTATGAAAATCGGGAATAACGGCAATCTCGTTTTGGGCACATTCAACGAATCTACGCCTTGCTTGATGATCGTTTGGCTTCAATTCTTGCACGAGTTAGATTTTGTAAGCACGCAAACGAAGTCCTTCCGCAAAATCTTCCATAAAGTGGATGGACACAGATCCAATTCCAGTGCTCGATGGAGGATGGACTCAATGCTACGCTCTACAGTAGCAATGGCTTCTTCTGTACGCACCGTACGGCATCTCCGGGGATGCGAATTATCAATTAGAGTAAACGTGGTGCGAAAACGTTCCATGGTTAATCGAATTAACTGCTCTGATGGACGATTTTGTCGACGATAAAATGGACGTAGTGCGCGACACGTATTCCGCTCAGAACCATTATTTTCGAAATAAAACTGCACAATTTGCAAGCGTTGTTGAGGCGTGAGTCTATTCATGATGAATTGCCAAACCAAACTGAGAATAAATCACTTGACAGCTGTCAAATCGGTCGCCATCTTCAAAAGTAATGCCAACTTAAAGTTCTATACCTCGAAAAAGAAACACCATTTATGAGTCACATGGTTTTTCGTGCTATTCATGACATTTCAATAAACTTAAAGACTCATTTTCTAAATTTTTCTGCGATTACGATACGGCCAACAGCGTAGGAAGTGAAGGCATATTGATCCATATTGTAAATATGAATAAATGCCGCGTTCTTTTTTCAAATATCCATTATTTCGCATAATATCAGCCAAACCCTCTGAGCGCATTTGTGAATGTATATAACGAAAAACCTGAATATTTAACTGATTATGCAAGCTTAGAAATACAAATTGTTTTCTTATGAAAGCTTTTTACATGTGTAAGTATACCTCAAGAACGAAATGTTCGACAAAATTTGCATTGCTGTTGGGCACTGTTAGGTTTTGAATATATCTCAGAATGACTGTAGCAGTAGTCGGCAAATTAGTAAATAGTTCAGGAATAGTTGGTGGTTCAGTGAGAAACAGTTTCTTAGGCTGCAGGAGTACTATGTAAAAAACCTATAAAAAGTAAAAAAATGCAGACTAGTTTTCAGGGTGCAAACAGTCATTCCACGTTTGCCCGCTAGGATCGTTGTGAGCGTCCATCTATGGAAGAATGACTTAACTACACGCATTGTTGGTTGCATATGTTTCGTGTCAGTAGTCAGTCGTTTTCATCTCTGAGAAAAAAGTTGGTTGAATAGCAAGATCGCATCTGGATGATTATGTGTATTGGTTTGGATATATGTATAAAATCAGTAATATTTGCTGAGTGAGGAAATCACTACTGAATGCTGCTAATGAAGTATATCTATTAGCTGTGCCCGACGGGTTATTTACATGTTGTCCTTTTTGAAGACAAGTTATGTCCAAAGTTATAAATTACGATTCTTTACGGGAAATCGCTACCGCGCCTGCGTTGTTTGTAATTGCTGGAAGGAAAAACTACATAATGTCACAAAAAAACAATATAATGATAAAAAAATTTGACATAATGTCACTTTTCAAGATACGTAATATCCGTGCCAGAAACGCAAATACGGAAATCTTCTGCCGTACAGGAGAGGAGGTCGTTGTATAGGGAACCTTTTGACTAGACGGCACTTGGGCGTTAGGCGAGACGTCCATGGTGCAAAGATCTTGACAAGCACCTCCGCATTAACCTTTAAGTCGGTTACAATCGTTCCACAGTAACAGATATGTGATGGGAGGCTACGCTGTGAGAAGTTCCTTTCCATCTGCTTGGTCATCGTCCAGAAAGCTATTGAGTGTTGTACTTGCAGTTGCTGAATCCGTACTAATACTAGTTCAATCCTGACACACATCATATACCATTTATGCTACACTTTTTTAAGTGTGCGGTGCCGTACTCTCACCATTTCTCCAAAATATGTCTCTGCAACATTACTAAATCGTGCATCGAACATCCATGTTTTGACATTCCCATGTATGAGCGATAGAATTATTGTGATCGATAAATTTGTTGATGAGCGTCAAAGATACTTAAAACCATGTGACTGATTTCACGCGTTTTCTCTTTCTGTCATAATTGCAATAACAGGTGAATATTTGAGGATGCACATACGAGGTGGGCTCGATATATTTCACAAAAGAGACCTAGCTACCTGTATACAGAAGTTAAGTTTGCCAGTCTTTTCGATAAGATAGAACATATATAGAGACAACGAATGATGGGGAAGGTTTTTGTTTAAAACAATTACCCAAACTAAATGTCAATTCAAGAAAAACTGATCGAGGAATTATATGAAAAGGCTGAATCATTGCAAAGACGAATTGAAGATACGGGGAAAACGATAAAACCAGGTGAATCTTATGCAGGTGTGACCAAAAATACAGCACAGCAATACTCACCTGTTAGCTGGTTTTCTAGAGCAGATTCTATCTTTCAGTGATGTTGTGAAAAATTAATTCTAATGAACAATTGCAGTTAAGGAATAAAATATCATTAACAATGTGATTGTTTCTCTACTTGAACCACAAAATACTAATTATTGGAAATCAAAATTGCCCTCAATCAAAGAAAGTATTGAGCAAATATACTAAGTGACATATAAATCCGAACACCCAGTTTAAATGGTTTTATTTTAATAAAAGTTGGTGAATGTATTTATCTCACTGTAAATATTAAGTGAGAAAACATTTTCAGCCTTATCAGTTGGACATTCCGGTTTTTATACTGCTTTTTTTTAATTCACTAACGCTTTAAAAATGAATATTTCAGCCGGAGTAAAGAATCAACGTTGGCGGATTTTGGTTCTTGACATCCTTTACGATCGGTTACGATGCCTAGAGTACGGAGACCTGTACGATTTCGTCAACTTAGTGAGTTTGATAGGGGCCGTATAGTGGGACTTCGGGAAGCTGGACTTTCTTTTCGGGCAATTGCAGTTAGAGTGCAAAGAAGTGTTGACACTGTGGTTAGGTGTTGTCAGGCATGGCTTCGAGAAGGCTGTACGCAAAGAGCAAGGGGCACTGGACGCCGCCGTAGAACAACAGACCGTGAAAATCGCCGCCTAAGATTATTGGCCTTAAGGGACCGTTTCTCCACTACCAGGTTCATTGCAAATGAATGGTTTGCAGAACACGGAAGACCTATTGGCATACGAAGTGTTTACCAACGAATGAGAAGTTTTGGCTTGTTTTCATACCGGCCACACTGGGTCCTCCCTTTAACTCGAGAACACCGACGTAATCGCCTTGAGTGGTGCAGACAACGGTCACTCTGGGATCAGGAATGGAACAGTATTGTCTTTAGTGACGAGTCTCGATTTTGTTTAGGCATGCACGATGGTCGTGCCAGGGTTAGAAGGCGACGTGGTGAAAGGAGGAAACCACAGTTTTTTGTTGAAAGACATGTTCATCACACTGTTGGAGTTATGGTTTGGGGTGCTATAGCTTATGGTTCCAAGTCACCTTTAATCTTCATCAGAGGTAACATGGACGCGCAGCGTTATATTCACGAAGTTCTAGAACCCCATCTTTTACCCTATCTTGACACCCTGGCAGATCCAACTTTCCAACAAGATAATGCCCGACCACATGTTGCAAGAGTCACAATAGACTTCTTTCAACATAATGATGTCACATTGTTACCATGGCCACCAAGATCTCCCGACTTATCCCCAATTGAGCACGTGTGGGATATGATGGGTAGGAGATTGCTCAATTTGCAACGTCCTCCTCAGGAGATACCACAGGAGGACATTGACCACCTGATCAGAAGCATGCCTAGGCGCGTTGGAGAATGCGTAGCACATCAGGGTGCATCCACACATTATTAAAGGTTAAATGGCTTTAAAGCAGTGCAATCATTTTGAAATTTTTATCATTTACTTATTATGCTTCATTAAGTACTTATATAAAATTTTATTAAAATAAAACCATTTAAACTGGGTGTTCGGATTTATAAGTCACTTAGTATATTTTATATGAGATAGAAACTCGAATACATGAAATTGTAGCTGTTGAGTACCAATGGTGGTATATGATTGTTGAATTGAATTTTCAGCACAATTATAATTTACACATTTAACATCAGTCAGTTACATATCGGCCAACCCTGTATATTTTTGATGCTAACAAAGTGGAGAGAAATACTATATAAAATTACGAGAAGCTCTTTTACTGCAATATACGACTGAAAAGTTTATTGCTGTTGGTAGTTACTATGCAAGTCTATTGGATAATGTTGTCGACTTTTATCGCAAACCTTATCGATGATCTTAGGCTGTTGAGGAGTTCAAATAACTTTCGCAGCTTGTCGTTCCTATGATAAATCATCAATCGAAACGTTCTGATCTCAAAAATCGTATAGACAAGGTCCGAAATAATAATAATTCTACTAAAAGCTGTTGCGAAGGCGTGACTCAACTAGCAAAGTAGTGGTATAAGCTTTTGGTAAAAGAACCGTTCAGCCATAAAAGCTCTCTATTGTTGTTGCCTGAACACCAAAATGCTGGCTTAATGTTGTGTGGAATGCAAATTTGCTTTCTGCAACATATTTACTCTAAAGTGAGGTGTTTGTAATATTCTTATAGCATAGTTATACAACACCTTATAGGGCAAATTTTTAACTGTTGCATAAACGTTTATACAACTATTTTATACGGCATATTTGCACGTTGGTCAAAATGGTTGTGTGGCATCCATGGTAACGTTTATAAAACAAACCCGAGCCTTGTTGTTTTGCTGTGCAATTTACTACGTTAGCCAACAAATTGCTCCCAACGGAAGCACTTATACAACTGTTGTTTAGTAACTGTTAAAGGCTGTACATATGCTAAATATGTTGGTAAACAACTTCGCCATAACCTAACTTTCTGCTGTCACATTTTTGTAAAATGCCATAATCAATGTTTTAAGACAAACAACGCATGCATAGTGGTTCAAAAGGTTTTATCAACTGTTCAAACAGAAGATATAGATCTGGTACAAATTCTGGGAAAATCATTCGACTCTGTCGGTATTTCATTTCAGACATTTGTCAAATTGTTGTATAACACCTGCAGGCAACACCAAAATATTCTAATAACCTAAAGACAACATGGACGATGCCATGATTGTACACAACCACCCGCCATATTGGGCAAACATTTATTCCTCTATTTAATATTAAATAATTATGTTTCAGTTCGAAATTACAGATATAAAGTGATAAACATTAGTGTAATTGTGTCTAAATATAGGATTTGTGGAAGATTTAACGCAGATAAGTTCGGTTTTCCATCTTAAAAATCTAGACATACTTTTGATCATTATCAAAATATGAATCAAATACGAAGCCTGTAGAAATTTGCACGATAATCACAATAAAATTTGCTGCGCAAGTAATAGCTCTGTATCAAAGTGTAGAAGTTTATCATATGCTTGTTATGAAATTCACAATGGCCGATATGTAAGTAAACAAGATGACTGTAATGTGTTAGTTATATATTCTTCACTTCGTTCAAACAATACATAAGAAATAGTTTGGTTGCAATAAAGTAGAATCACGTAACACAATAGTTGTGTAGTTGACAAAAACTGAATCTTGCACTGCCGCAAATGTTCTATAGCGGCTGCAAGAGGCTTACACTTTTGTTTTATAACTGTTACCTGCAGCCCTTATACAACCTCTTAAATGACTGGAGTGTCCTATTAGGTGGGCCCATTCCGCTTGTGTAGCTGTTCTAAGAGGGGTTTGCCAATGTTCTTACAGTATACAATGCTGTTTAAGGAATACTGTATAATCATTCTTGCAACTCTAATAGGAGTGATAATTGTCAGTTGGTAGGTACAGAGTAAATCTACTTAACTCCATTTTTTCAACAGTCTCTATTACTTTCGAAATCTGCCTGTACTAATGACTATTAACATCCGCCTACAGCAGTATGCCTTTTCAGCTTTACTCGAAAAACCAGTTCGACTAATCCTGATGGCCAGACAAAACGGTACTCACGAAATATTCTTCAAGATGCATTTATGCAAAACCTCAGGGACATATGGTTGGCGTCGAATTTTCGTACACAGACAATCACTCATTATAATGATGCTAAAGTTCAAGTTCAGTTTGGTAAACGTCTGGCGGTCAATAAGACGTTTTAGTGTGTGTATGTTATTTTCAAACGACTTACATGACACGCAGTTCTATTATAAATTCAAAGTATCAAGTGTACATATGTATTTGCTTTAATTATCGTCATTATTTAATTTTTAAACGACTTACATGACACACAGGTCTGTTATAAATTCAAAATATCAAGTGTACATATTTGCTTTAATTATCGTCATATGCACAAAAAAATAGCGTCCAGTAGGTAGACGCTGCACTTCCCATGTCATCAGTTTATATACGATTATTTTGGGCATAAGTTAGACCATCTCAGAAAAAATTTTGCAACAGAGAATAAACCAATCAAGTCAGTCAAACAGGTTCATAAATTAGTGCATAGTCGCCGTTCAAGTATTACGTGAGCACTATGGGGGGGGGAGGTCTTTGCTTTGCTTATTTTGGATGACATGGAGGTAGGGGAGTCCAGATGATGATTACGTCATCGGTAGTTATTTACTTTTTTACACGAATGGCAACCCTCACATTGACTTTGCTTGAAAACGAAACGTATTTTCGGGGATTCCCGCAAATAAAGCATACGTTTAGTGAACAGCGCGCGGTAATTCCCCTACTCGCTTTAGAACCGAGTAGGGGAATTACCGCGCGGTGTTCACTTGTCTAAATTTCCTCTATCAGTGTATTGTTTCGTTTGGATACTATAGCGAGTAGACGTATTGTAAGCATAGTAAAGCAAGTTAACATTTGTGTTACCAATTATTCCATTAGCCAAAGTTTAATGTTTAAATAAGTTATCGTTTCACATAGACAAATCCAAGTTATACCAAAAATTGTTTGAAAGTTTTAAAAAATCTCATACAAGTACGAAAGCACAAAAAAGTTAGTTAACGGAGTGTGGCGAAATTACAAATTACAAGCAAAATCCGACAAGGAAGTAGATATTATTGTATCTAAGAGAATCGAAGACGAATTGCAAGCGGCAACTAAGAATAAACCCAATCTACTAAATTTTTTTTCTAAGGTGAGTGACGAAATCATTTTAGGTACCTATGAGTACTAGAAATATTAGAAATCGCCAAAAAGTTTCTCTTTACTGATTAGAAAATATTATGGCCTATCTCAAAGTATAGAGGTAATGTTCATTATATTATAGATTTATTTCTTATGATTGGTCACAAAGTACAGGATGTTAGTTTTATAGATATATACAGAAAACTAACGCCCTGCATTTCAGTCAGTAGTCAGCATGAGTGGTGTGCGGACGTGTTCCGTGTGCACGGATAATTTTATAGTAAACAGTAAACAAATTCAGTGTAAGTTATGTGAAAAATTTTTCCATAATGTGTGTATTAAAGTAAAAGATAATGTCAGTAAGTGTATTGCCGATTGTATGAATTTGTTTTGGTTCTGTAATGAATGTAGTAATATTGCTATACAAAACCTAAAAATATCGAGGAGATTGGACAGTCTTGAACAAAAACCAACGATGTGTTAGAACAAACCAAGGAGTGTTTCGGCGTCGTTAAGACATTATACGATAGAGCACCCAATGCCAGCGTGCAGAAGTGGAGTGACGTAGTAAAAGCCAAACGACCGCCTTTGATAATTAAACCAAAAAATTCGTCACAGAACAGCGTGAAAACCAAGTTAGATGTGACCAGCAAAGTCGATCCATCTCAAATAAATATAGCCGGAGTCAGAAATACAGCTAACGGTGGGATTCAGATAGAATGTGAAAACGACGAGTCGATGCAAAAACTACACGAGGCTGCCCGGAACGCGCTAGCAGATCGGTACGAAATTCAGATACCAGAGTTTAAAAAACCAAAAATTGTTATTGTTGGTGTTTATGATAAATACCTGAGGGAGATTGATATATTTATAAACAAATTGAAAGACATGTGTGGTACAAGCGAAATAACGTTTGTTAGGAAATATAAGCCTCGTAGGAAGGAACATTTTAATGTGCTATTAGAGGTATCAAATGAGGCATTTAATTACTTTATTGCTCAAAAGAAATTACGCTTTGGATGGGATAGTTTTCTATTGTATGAATTTGTTAGCGTTTTAAGATGTTTTAAATGCTGGAAATACGGGCATATGGCAAATCTCTGCAAACAAGAGCAATTTACATGTCCACTATGCGCCGGCAATCATAAGGCAGATCAATGTACAAGCAGTAATAAACGTCGTAGCAACTGTGAATATATTAGCAATGTCTTAAAGATAAAAAATATAGAATATAATCATACTGTTTTTGATCGAAATTGTACTTCATATCTTCGGCAAGTGGAAAAGACTAGGCTTAAAACAAAATATGAATAGCAATCAACGTATGTTCAAGAAATTTGTTTGTCCATAAATGTACAGGGCCTAAGACAAAAAGTTGATGAATTGAAACAGCTGGTACTGGATAAGAATCCTCTTATATTATGTGTTAATGAAACCCATATTACGGAGGATTTTGAGGATAGCGAACTGAATATTAATGGCTATAGTCACTACATTGCCCATGCTGAAAGTTGTCATACAGGGGGAACGATAATTTATGTAAAAAACAATGTTACTTGTACAGTTGTAAAGAATGTCGTACGTCACGGTCATTTTTGGTTCTTATGCTTAAATGTTCAGCTAGGATTGGAAAATATAATTGTTGGATCACTGTATAGATCTCCGAATGGTAGCATGGACTTATTTTTCCAATTTTTTGAGGAATTACTGGAAGATGATTTGATTACAACTCATCAAAGTATTTTTTTGGGAGATTTTAATATTCGCTTAGAGACCGAGAACCCAAGCCAAAAAAAATTAATAAACATCGTATCAGATGCAGGATTTACACAAATAGTTCAAGAGGTCACTAGAGTGACAAATACGTCAGCCACCCTGATTGATTTAATTGTGACTAACAATTACTTGCTTGAAGAAATCACGGGTGATTTTCCACAAATTTCAGATCATCGAATTATAGGCTGCGTATTGGATGTGCAACATGAGGTTAAAACAGAGGAAATGAAATATAAACGAAAATTTAATAAGGAAAATATTAACACTATTATAGCTGAACTCTACGGAAAAGATTGGGACTATTCAACAACAGATGTGGACCTATTATATGAAAAGTTTATGAAAAATATTACAGAAACTGTAAATAAAGTTGTACCTCTTGAAAAAACTCAAACCCGCAAACAACCGTGGATTAATAGGTTCGTAATCCAAGCCCGAAGAGACAGGGACGAAGCTTATAAAAAGTTTAAAATAACCAAATTAAATTCAGACTGGAATCTGTATAAGAAAAAAAGGAACATTTATGCTCGTGTTATTCGAAACGAAAAGAAAAAATATTATGAAATTACTATTGACCAATGCAAGGGGGATAGCAAAAAATGTGGCAAACTTTAAAGCAAGTTGTAGGCAGCAAAAACAAGAACGTTCTGTCATATGATAATATTGAATTTGAGGAAGATGCTGGATCTGTTCAAGAAAATTTTAACAATTTTTATGCAAAAAGCATAAAGGAAATAGCCGACAAAATACCAAAAGTTGCACCGACATTTCAAGAATTGCCACAGTTAAGTGATGGTCTGTCAAGCTTCAACACTATAAGCATTGATCAACTTAGAAAAAGGGTAATGGAACTTAAAAACAAGTCAACGGCGGATGATATTTGTAATGTTAAGTTTTGAAAACGGCTTTTTGTGTACTCGGATACCCTTTGCTTCACTTGATCAATGCATCCCTTACAACAGGAAAAGTTCCAAAAGCAATAAAAACTAGTGTTATAGTGCCTATTCCAAAAGTGTCCTCACCAAATAAACCATCACAATACCGACCCATTAACTTGTTACCAGTGATAGACAAAATCTTGGAAACCGTGGTTTGTGCGCAGTTACGGGAGTTTCTGGAGGCAAGAAAACTGTTGTTTAAGGGACAGTCGGGATTTCGGGAAAAACACTCGTGCGAGTCGGCGCTGCAGTATGTCTGTTCGAAATGGCGTTCATACATTCATGACGGGAATATTGTGTTAAGTGTATTCATCGACCTTCAACGTGCATTTGAGACTATTGATAGGAAACGACTGATCCAGAAATTGCAGACCTATGGGATTACAGACAGTGCACTAAAATGGTTTATGAATTACTTGAAAGACCGTTGTCATGTGACGAAGATTAATAACGTGGCGTCAAATTCAATTGATAGTGAAATTGGGGTACCTCAGGGTAGTGTGTTGGGCCCGCTTTTGTTCCTACTTTATATAAATGACTTGAACAGGGTTTTAGTAAATACATTTCTGAGCTTGTTTGCAGACGATACATTGCTTTATGTGTACGGTAAGGATTTTAGACAAGTTGTAGATAGTATGAACTCAATACTGGAAATTCTGTATAACTGGTTATGTGTGAATAGGCTTAAGTTGAATGTAGAAAAAACAAAATACATGGTTTTTGGGACAAAGCAGAACTGTAAAACATTTTTAGAAAAGAAATTTTGTATTGAGATAGATAATATTCAAATTGAAAGTGCATCTAGTATGAAGTATTTGGGCGTAGTTTTAGATCCTCAGCTAAATTTTTCGTTGCATGTTGATTATGTTAGTAAAAAATTGGGAAAAAAATAGGATTTTTTAGGCGAATATCTAAAAGTCTTAGTCACCGGAGTCGTCTTCTTGTATATAATACCATCATATATCCACATTTTAATTATTGTTTTTCATTGTTGCTATCATGCAAAAAAACTGATATTCAAAGGCTCCAGTTACTACAAAATAAGGCTATGCGCACTATATTATTTTGTACACGTTATACGCCTATTAATTTAATGTTAAAAACCCTCGGATGGCTTTCAATACAGCAAAAGGTTGAAATGTCAAATGTCTTATTTATTTTTAAAACAAAAAATCATTTATTGCCTGAATACTTGCAGGAATATCTAATACCGAGGTCCGAGAGGCATGCATATAATATCAGGTCACGTAACACTTTTGACATAGAATTCGCTAGAACATCCCATATGCAAAAATGTCTTTTTAGTGATGGTTTGAGACTTTTTAATGCATTACCTACAGAAATTAGAGAATCGACGTCTGTAAATATATTTATTCGTAAGGCTAAGCAATTGTATCTAGATAAAATGGCATAATATATGTACTTTCTCTGTTAAGATAACTGTATGTCATTATCTCGCATTTGCTATTGTTGCATTTACTGTGGTTGCAGTTACTATGATTTTAAGGGAATCTAGAATTACTGTTTTTTGTTTATTACTGGAGTAAGACACTATTATAAACTATAGGAAGTAGCTTTAGGGCTAAGAATAATAAACATTTCATTTCATTTCATTTCATTTCATTTCATTTCATTTCATTTTGTGACCGGAAAGAATTGGTCGTTTAAACATATTAGATTTAAAGCCATAGGGTTTTGTGTTTACCATATATATTGCCATACTTTGTATTTATGTAGCTTAATAAGAGAATCTTTAGCAGAAGCCATAGAAAGTTTTTACTTTTAGGCAACCTGTAAACCTGCAGAAAAAACACAAATTATACAGTCAGCTTCAAATATTAAAAAAGAGGAAGAAGATAAAATAAAACCCGGTAATGAATCACAACAGCAATGCGAAATTAATGAAAATACAGATAAACAGAGAGCAAAACCTTCTCAGGAAGCTATGAAAAATAAGATTGCTCTACTCGAAAAAAATCTGAATGCTTTGTATTCTGCCAGAGATACTATGCCAAGCCGTGCTGAAGTTGATAAACAGATCATTAAGTTGCGCGAGGAAATAAAAACAGCAAAACAGTCTTTAAACAGGAAGGTGCAAAACGCAGTTGCCCAGAAGAAACACAGGGATGGTATGAAAAGAAAGTTAGAAGATGTTTGTCATGAAAATCCAGAAATAAAAAAAAGACTATCTCTGAGGGATTCAGTGAGAGGTCCTAATCTTGAAAGCAATAAACATTCACTATTGAAAACAATCGTGGATATGGCTTTATTTGGGAGTGTAGCAGATGATAGAAGACGAACGAAATCGATTCGCAGCGTAAAAACTCTTGATGAACTCGCACAAGAATTACGTAAAATAGGATTTGACATTAGCCGCAGTGGGACATATCTTTGTTTGATTCCCAGAAAATCTAATTCTGCAGAGGGACGAAGACATGTATCGACAGTTCCTGTTAAGCTCATTCGGGCTCAAACTGATCACCACAAGAGCCACTTAGATAGCAAGTTCGCTGAAACATCAATCCATTATTTAGAGAACATAGCATCCATACTTGGACCAGATCAAGTATTATTCATATCTCAAGATGATAAAGCTCGAGTCCCTATTGGCGTAACTGCGGCAAATAAGCAAGCACCTCTTCTAATGCACTTGGAATATAGAATCAAATTGCCTGATCACGATTGGGTAATCGCTGAGCGTCATAAATTAATACCATCTGTTTATGCTGGTATCAAAATCACTTCCAATATGGTAGGACAACCGCAAGCCGTTGGATATTCTGGACCAATATACATCGCTATTCGAAGTGGAAAGCATAGTTCATCTACTGCTAATACACATGTTCAGGATTTCGAGACGCTTCTCGAACTTGAAGAGTTTCGACCATTAGCTAAAACTGACCATGGACTAGTAAAAGCAGTGGTAATCATGACGATTGATGGAGGGCCAGATGAAAATCCACGTTATCAAAAAGTCATAGGGTTTGCTATACAACACTTTAAGCGACATGATCCCGATGCATTGTTTTTAGCTACCAATGCTCCTGGAAAAAGTGCGTATAACAGAGCGCAGAATGGCTCCTCTTAGTCGGGAACTGGCTGGTTTAATATTGCCTCATGACCATGTTGGGTCTCATTTGGATGAACGTGGCGTTACAATTGATGAACATTTAGAAAGATCTAATTTCGAATTTGCAGGCAATGTATTAGCTGAAGTATGGAGTTCCATGGAAATTGATGGCTATAATGTTAATGCAAAATATGTTGGGGCAGGTGAACAAGATCTTCCTGATTTTCCAGAAATTAAATAGTATTCAGAACATGTGCGTGAGAGCCACTACTTGCCTCAAATTGTAAAATGTAGAAATACAGAATGCTGTCGTTCAAGAAGTGGCCTATTTAGGTTACTAGACAATAGGTTTCTGCCACCTCCTGTAAAAGTAACTGATAGGAGAGTTAGACCTGTAAGAGTCGATGCTCGTCGTGCTAATGAACTGATGTGCATTATTCAAAATTTAGAGTACCATGATGTTGAATGGTTCGATGAGAACGACGTAGACATTCCAAAATCCGATGAAAGCGAGCAACCTCACAACACTGAGCAGCAATCGAAGCAATCCAATGTCATCGAAAACTTAGAATCATGGATTCGGGTTTCATGGACTGAAGATTTAATTTGAATTTAATATATGTACCAAAAATTTAAAATAAGTTTGTTATGTTAGTAAGATATAATATTTTTGTCCTTTACTCTATGTTTAATACCCTATCAGTAAAATATAATTTCTATCCTAAATCTATTTTCTTATTTTTCAAATTGTAATTATAACGTTATAATTATAATATTAAAAAAAAAACAATACATTAATTGACAAATGTTTACGTAAGCATGGGGGGAGGGGGTAAGAGCTTTGCTTACTTCTGCTGACAAGAGGGATGGGGGGGTAAATAACTGTAATAAATCTGCTTACGTAATACTTGAACGGCCCCATAGACATCTTTCCCTGGCCTACCGATAGTACCATCAATCTGGCAACGTCGTCAGAATGAAGCAATTCTGTTGGATAGGTAACCATTTTTGATAAATTATGTTCAGATCTACTTCATTAATATATATTTTTGCAATGGCACCTCATACTACAATCTCAAACGTAATTGTTCAAAAGTTATTGAAAGATATTTATACTTTGTCACAACATATCTAATCTTTTTTTGTGACATAATCCGTTTGTCTCATGTAAGGTAAGAATCATTAAATGTATCGAGACATTTGGATGGTGCTATCGTGTGACAGAGTATTTTTTACTCCACCGTGCTCCCTCAGTACGAATTAGATGTTGATTTGAAATCAAGTTCCCTTTTAGGTTTCTCAATAGAACGCTAAGATCACACCGTAAGTGGAAAGTTTTTCCGAAAACGTGCCCAGGAAAACAAACATCTTCCTCAAATTGTTGACCGTAAAAGTTCCAACAACAAGGTTCCATATTGTGACGAAAACACAGACTGTTTCTAAAACAAGGACAAACATTCGAAAGGTCATTGTTTCGATTATTTTATTCTTTCAGCATTTTTTTTAACAGATTCAACAAAAACGGTCCTTTTATATAGGAAATATTTATACAGGATTAGTAGTATAACAAAATGTAAAAAAGTTAGAAACAACACAACTTTTTCGACTATTTCCTTTTGCTATTTTGCGAAATTTTGAGTTAAAATTTCAACCACTTTCTATTTATCAGTAGACCTGAATTGTAAAAGTTTGCTCAAAATTACAACACTCCTAGTCGGTGTTGCATTTTCTATGTCATTTAGTATATACATATAAAATAAATGGAAGTGGTCCCAGTACTGAGCCTTGTGGCACTCCCTAGGGAATCAAACATTCATGCGAAGAGTCTGTGTCGATATGTCTGATTTTCTCGGGAGTGCCACAAGGCGACCGCTCCTGTTTATCTAATACATATCTGATTTAAAGAGAGATATCGATAATTTTTTACTACACCGTGCTCCCTCAGTACTAATTAGATGTTGATTTGAAATCAAGTTCCCTTTTAGGTTTCTCAATAGAACGCTAAGATCACACCGTAAGTGGAAAGTTTTTCCGAAAACGTGCCCAGGAAAACAAACATCTTCCTCAAATTGTTGACCGTAAAAGTTCCAACAACAAGGTCCCATATTGTGACGAAAACACAGACTGTTTCTAAAACAAGGACAAACATTCGAGGGGTCATTATTTGGATTATTCAAACACTATTTTATTCTTTCAGCATTTGTTTTTATCAGATTCAACAAAATCGGTCCTGTTATATAGGAAATATTTATATAGGATGAGTAATATAACAAAATGTAAGAAATTTAGAAACAACACAGCTTTTTCGACTATTTCCTTTTGCTCTCTAGGATTCTTTAATTACGAATCTAGTTCTGCCAGACAGATCCGTTTGACTTCCGCTTCCTATCCTAACCGTGTCGAACTCCGTATATCCAGGCCTGGCTGATACGACCACTCCTGTGTATACTTTATCTGAAGTCACTTGAAACACTGTGAAATACCGGGTGCGTTTTATATATCTATATTTAACACGCTCTGTTGCTGCAAAAATCGCCGAATTTCGCAGCAAATATCCCCCGTATAAGATCAAAGGCAGTTTCACCGGTCCACGTGGAGTAAAGCACGCCTATGCGTGGACATAGCCAATGAGAAAGCGTGTATTTCAGAGCTCCGAACAAGTGCAGGTGGCTACTGAAAATTGAAACAGTTTAGTCAGTGCCGTTTAGCGGTGAATAAACGTGTTTTCTTTAGTCTGTCCGTGTTTTTTCATAGATTTTATTAGTTTGTGTGTTTTTGACTTTTGAATACTCAGTTTACTTGTTGATTTAATTGTTGTGTTGATTGTTCTTGTGTGTCCTAAATATGGCTCTTTGGAGACCTTGGGAAAATGCTCCAAGCCACGAGGAGATGGTTGATGAACCTGTGCAGGCAGAATTCTTTCATAAAGATTTAGAGGAACAGACCCAAAGAGTAATCCTAAATATGTATGATTGTCTGAAAAACGAAAATCCAGATTCCTCGTAAAATCAAATTTTAAACAGAATTTGTATCCTGACAAAAATCAGTCGGTCTACCATTTATCGGGTTATCAAAAAGGGAGATGTAGTCAACCATTCCTTCCACAGAAAGCGCATAGGGCAAAAATTAAAAAGAATAGACGTGGGTTTTCAGGAAGATATTCGTCGTATAATATACGGATTTTATAAAGAAAATTTGGTGCCCACGTTGGAAATGATACGGGATAAATTAAAAGATTATCCTGAAGATTTTTATAATTACAAATGCTTAGACTCACTGCACTGTAAAACTGTGTGGTTTTCAATACAAAAAATTAGATAAAAGAATGGTGATTATGGAGTCGTCTCGAATCGTTGAATTGCGCCAAGAATTTTTGCACAAAGTTAAAATCTAGCAGAAAAGAAATCTGATTTACCTGGATGAATCGTCGTATGATACCCATGATGTTGTGCAGTACGGCTGGGTTGACGACAGCAACAAGTGCATTTTAAATGCACCATGCAACCGTGGAAAACGAATCATTATTCTCCATGCTGGCAGTGAAAATGGATTTATACCTAATGCCTTGCTGTTATCTGCCAAAAATATCAAAGAATCATGTGCCGACTATCATGAGGACATGACCTCCGACTTATTTGAAAAGTGGATAGAGCAGCAGTTAATACCAAACATTTCCCCAAATTCAGTGATTATTATGGACAATGCGCCATACCATTCCCGACAGAAAAACAAAATTCCGAATACAGGCACAAAAAAACAAGACATTATTGATTTTATGAAGGATAAGCGAATGGAAATACCACAAAAATCAACCAAAGCCATGCTTCAGCAAAATGGCCATGAAGTATTACGTCTACCTCCCTATTACTGCATTTTTAACCCGATTGATTTGGTCTGGGCTGCTTTAAAAAAAAAAGTAAGAAAACATAATCAGACCCCTCAATTAAGTGAATCGCTATTGGCCACAATAAGAGATGCAGTATCTCATATTGCTGCCACAGACCTATGGAAGCAGTGTTCTAGGCATATTATTGAAAAAGAAAATGAATATTGTGTTTTGCCTCCTGTAAATCCCGTTGTAATTCCTCTACAAGATGACTCTAGCGACAGCTCCGAAGGCGAGGATGATATATAAATACCTATAATGTAAGTCTTTATATACCTTTTTATATACCTACCTGCTATGTAAATATTTGCCTATGTCAAACGTTGGAATTCTGTAATTTTTCCATTTCTTAACTTTCAGTCAACATAAATTAAACTCCCAATATAAGTATTTTTTATCCCAAATCAAAAAAATAAGAATATACGTATAGTAAAATCCATTTATTGCGATATAAAAACATTAGTATTATCGTTCTAAATAAATGACCGCACGCCTGTGATACGTCATGAAATTACAAAGGACGCGCCGACCAAAGGTTTTTATGCTATTTCAAGTGACTTCAGATAAAGAATACTTAGGGTGTCGAGATTGTGCAACAATCTACAAGAGGATTCGTTTTCCAGTTCTACTAACAGAATGCAGTTCAAAAATCGGTGTAAAAAAAGCTTGACTACTACATGAAGTAGTCGCGCGTTTATCATATCGATAAACGATTTGTTATCATTGATCTGGTCAACGCACGTCATAATACATTTCATGAAATGCGACCTTTTTTTATGAAACGATGTGGCCCCGGTATGCATACCGATAAGTTAAGTAATCCCTTTGAAAGGCTTTATACTGATGGCCTAGATGCAATATATGTTTCCTTTTTAAAGTCGATATCGTTTGAATTACCATAAGCGTAACTTCTATTCATAAGCTATCCGTTTTATTATAATACCTGATTGTCATACACAGTATTTTTCGTCACTGTATTTATTATAATTTGAATTCATTAATCCAGTACAAATCATTAATAATGGCAACCTGTTGCAAATAATGAACTGCGGTAGGTGCAAGTATTACGAAACTGTTACAAAATATCAATTTTGATAATGACCTTGCTATTTTTTTACCAGTCACGGTTCTTATACAAGTTATCCTTGTTTGTTGAAGAAAGCTCGACATCTGGCCAGTCACCATAAACAAATTGTTTTTTATTGTTTAGAATGATTACAACAACTATAACATATATTCTGCATTAGTTCTGATAATCGAGAATGTTTTTCAAATATTAACAAAGGTTCAAAGGTAACACGTCAAGAGAATCCGGACAGCCCAGCCCATTCACCATTTTTAACATAACTTCAGGATGAAGAATAAATTCATAGATACAATTTTTATTAACACGTTCGCTGCTCATAATTTTTTTAAAGACCACCGGTGGTACTGAGACTGACAAAACTACTGTTTGTAAATGTTTTTGTTATTACGTGATACTAGTTCAATATAATTCTTGTTTATGTAGTTTTTCAAAGTTTCTTGCAAAAAAAAACATGACGCACATGTGGCGGCTTGAGCACTCGGCCATGGTTTTTAACCGCCCAGTGCTCACCGACGCCTATATGGCGTCGTTAAGGACTGTTTATAAAATCTTTTTATTAAGTTTTAATGATATTATTATAAAATCGTCACAAAAAGAAACAACAAATGAAACATTATCCCTATGCAACTACAAAAGTTACAATTCATAAACGTAATAAAATAAAAAAATATAGGTCCATTGTTCAACTAGAATAATAAAAAAAATGTTTGAAAACTAAATAGGTACATATTTAAATAAAAGGGAACTAAGTATTAACAAATATATTATTCAAAATATGTATCTGATTTTACAGATTATTATGATATTCCTTAAAGCAAGGATCTAAACACAGTCCGGGTAGTTCCGGGCAACTCTTACAACAAAAGCTTGTATCTTTACGAACTCCACGTTTTGAACACCATCGACATTTTTTGCGCAGTCTTCTATCACCTGTGCCTTTTTCTAGTTTGGATGGACCATGTTGAAACCCTGGGTTTTCTGTGGATGGACCTGGCTTCTCTTTGGCTTTAATTTCTGGTACCATTGCATGAACTACTGATTCACGGTACTCTAGGAACGACATCTTTGGTTTAGAATATTTTTCGTATAACATATAGGAATTATATAACATGGTCTCTATAATATGAATTCCTACTTTTTTGTACCATCGTATGGTTTTACGATGGGAAGGATAGTAGGACTGCAATTGATCTTGTAAGTCTATACCCGACATATATTTGTTGTATTGCATGATTGGGGCTGGTTTAATTTTATTGGTGCCAAATCTAGACAAAGCTTCTTCCATTGTATTTTCATGCTCCGTAGTAATATAGAGTACCTCCCGTTTATCCTTCCATTTACCTACACACACACTTCCTCCATATCGATGAACGGATTCGCCAGGCTTTAGTTTCGCCTTACTTACATCTTCTGGAGTTTCCTTTCTTCCCGCCCGCAAAGTACCCGTGCAGTACGTATTTTTCTCTAACAGTTGTCTGGCAAGGGTTACAGAATTGTAATAATTATCCATGTATAGGCTGTATCCCTTATTCCAGTAATTTCTCATAAGATGCAGGACCACATTAGCAGCATGTCCTTTACCACCTAAATCATCAAGTACCCCAGTATATATTTGCATATTTAAAACAATGCCATTTGACTCGGTGAGCAAATAAAATTTAATGCCGTACTTGTGTTTTTTATTTTTTATGTATTGTCGGAACGCAAGGCGACCGCGCCATAAAAGCATCGATTCATCTATTGAAAGGTTCTTGCCTGGGGAATAAACCGATTCCATTTTATTGTTGAAAAAGTTGAGCAATGGCCGAACTTTGTATAGCCTGCCACTTTTCAAATCTTGAGAATTTTCTACAAAGTGTAAGCACCGCAAAATAATTAAGTATCGGTCTCTGCTCATATATTTTCTGATGGGCAAATTGAGAAAACGATTGGTACGCCAGTAGTCTCGCAATCTAGGTAATTGAAGAATTCCCATAAAAATTGTCAACCCCAAGAACATAGTCATTTCTTCTTTGTCTATAGGTTTCCATCGACTAATCCTAGAGTTGGGTCCAGACGATTCGTTTAGTAGCACGTGTTCTGCGTAAATATTCGTTTGTTGCACTAAAATTTCAAAGAACTCGTCATCAGCCAGGAGTAAAAAAAAATCAATAGGTTTCCCTTCACCAGGTATTGGTACATTTAATTGTTGCTTTCCAGTAAACTCAATTTGCCTAAGATTTGGGGGGTATTCTATCCATACTAACTGTTGTTCATTTGCCACATCATCCAACAGCTCCATATCGCTTTGAGAGGCAGTAGACATTGCATCTTGGCGTTCGTCGGATATTCCAGATGCGCCACTCCAGTCGCTGCCTGAGTCCGGAAATGGCTCTTCATCACTCGAGCTTGATAAGTATGCTAATGCACGCAGTTCATCTTCAGTAAGAACTTTGGGATTCTTAATTCTAAGCCGCTTCGGTGCCGAAGGGCCTGGAGTTGGACTCTCGGCCATTACAAAAAAAATGAAACGAAAACTCGAACCACACAGCAAAACTCTTGAATAAAACCCTTAAGAACGTGCTCCCACGAAATCATAAGCCTAACTGCCGTGCGCATCGATTGTCATGTAGGTATATGAGAATAAACACCAGGCCGCCACCTGTGCGTCGAGAGCACTCAGATAATGATTGCTCGGACGCCACATGTGCGTCGTGAGCAGCGAACGTGTTAAGTATGGTTTTTCATAAATCTAGGTATTTCCATCTATTTTTAGACTTTAAAAATCCCCGGTGATTTTTTTGCGCCTTATTTTTTTATTGTGTATCAATGTATGTATACTAAGTGACATATAAATCCGAACACCCAGTTTAAATGGTTTTATTTTAATAAAATTTTGTATAAGTACTTAATGAAGCATAATAAGTAAATGATAAAAATTTCAAAATGATTGCAGTGCTTTAAAGCCCTTTGACCTTTAATAATGTGTGGATGCACCCTGATGTGCTACGCATTCTCCAACGCGCCTACACATGCTTCTGATCAGGTGGTCAATGTCCTCCTGTTGTATCTCATTCCAGGCAACCACCAACCCCTCTCGAAGGGCTTCTAGAGTCTGAGGAGGACGTTGCAAATTGAGCAATCTCCTACCCATCATATCCCACACGTGCTCAATTGGGGATAAGTCGGGAGATCTTGATGGCCATGGTAACAATGTGACATCATTATGTTGAAAGAAGTCTATTGTGACTCTTGCAACATGCGGTCGGGCATTATCTTGTTGGAAAGTTGGATCTGCCAGGGTGTCAAGATAGGGTAAAAGATGGGGTTCTAGAACTTCGTGGATATAACGCTGCGCGTTCATGTTACCTCTGATGAAGATTAAAGGTGACCTGGAACCATAAGCTATAGCACCCCAAACCATAACTCCAACAGTGTGATGAACATGTCTTTCAACAAAAAACTGTGGATTCCTCCTTTCACCACGTCGCCTTCTAAAACTGGCACGACCATCGTGCATGCCTAAACAAAATCGAGACTCGTCACTAAAGACAATACTGTTCCATTCCTGATCCCAGAGTGACCGTTGTCTGCACCACTCAAGGCGATTACGTTGGTGTTCTCGAGTTAAAGGGAGGACCCAGTGTGGCCGGTATGAAAAGAAGCCAAAACTTCTATTCGTCGGTAAACACTTCTCATGCCAATAGGTCTTCCGTGTTCTGCAAACCATTCATTTGCAATGGACCTGGTAGTGGAGAAACGGTCCCTTAAGGCCAATAATCTTAGGCGGCGATCTTCACGGTTTGTTGTTCTACGGCGGCGTCCAGTGCCCCTTGCTCTTTGCGTACGACCTTCTCGAAGCCATGCCTGACAACTCATAACCACAGTGTCTACACTTCTTTGCACTCTAATTGCAATTGCCCGAAAAGAAAGTCCAGCTTCCCGAAGTCCCACGATACGGCCCCCTATCAAACTCACTAAGTTGACGAAATCGTACAGGTCTCCGTACTCTAGGCATCGTAACCGATCGTAAAGGATGTCAAGAACCAAAATCCGCCAACGTTGATTCTTCACTGCGGCTGAAATATCATTTTTAGAGCGTTAGTGAATTAAAAAAAGCAGTATAAAAATCGGAATGTCCAACTGATAAGGCTGAAAATTTTTTCACTTGTTATTTACAGTAAGATAAATACATTCACCAACTTTTATTAAAATAAAACCATTTAAACTGGGTGTTCGGATTTATATGTCACTTAGTATATGTATGTGTGAGACAAACTGAATTTTGAACCAGTTAACCTTAACCGATTGAGCTCAAATTTGAAATTTTGTACACGTATTCGTCATTCCAAATCCAATATATGGACGGTTTATAATTTCCCTAGTCATTCATACAGTATGGGAATCAACTGAAAGGGCGTCGTGATGAGGGAGACATAATAAGCAAAGTGACGTCATTCTAATCTAATATGGCGGCTGCCGTTTAATGGCTATTTATATCCATGGTCACCGCTTAATAAGAGAGACACGCTATATATGAATATATAAAACATTTACATAAACGCATAATGAAAGTTAAATACTAGACATACTAAGAAAATGGTTTTAGTAGCGACTTGTTCTATAACTTCCGAAGTAACACTGATTTGTGGAACGTTGCTAGGAGTGGTGACTATATCTGGCCATAACTTTTTCCAAGACGATTTAATAGTTGATGACGGTAACGCATTCCACGACTGACAAAGAGCAAAAACCAAGTCTTTCATATTAAATTCTTTTAAAGTTTTTTCTATTGGTTGGTCTTTTGATACGGCTCTCAGAAGCAGGTTTTTCTTATAGTCTTGCTTGACAAACTGAATGATATTCTGGTCCATTGGTTGAATCAGTGCAGTGCAATTTGGCGGAAGAAAACATCGCATTGATGCATTTATCCTCAGTTGTTAGTTCTTCTTCAGACGGATGACAGGGAGCGTTATCAAGAAGCAACAAGGCTTTTTGAAGAAAATTATGATCTTTTAACCATTTTCTTCAGGTACGAAGCATTCATCAAACCACTTTCTGAAAAGGTCTTTTGTCATCCATGCACTTTTTTATCCGTAATAGTGTTCAGGTAAATCAATGTTTTTGAATACCCGTGGTTTATTAGATTTCCCAATGACCATCATCTTAAGCGCATGTGTGCCCGCAGCGTTAGCACATGGTAGTATGATTACACGCTCTTACTTACTTTTCGTCCAGGTACGGATTTTTCGTTACAAGAAACGAAAGTTTCGTTAGGCATCACACGCCAAAAAAGCCCTGATTCGTCTGCATTACACACCTGTGACGGGTCAAGATTTAAATCGTTCACCTTTTGCAAAAATCTTAATTTAAAGGGCTCTATGCAGGTGGCATCGTTAGAAAGTTTCTCTTCTGTAATAGTCATTAAACGTATGCCATGACGACTTTTAAAACATTCTCGCCATCCTTTGCTGGCCACAAAATCATCTTTTTTTTGTTATTTCCTTATAAAAAACTTAGCTTTCATGGCCGACATGGGTCCTGAAATTGGTGCATGCCTATTTCTTTCCTGAAGAAACCACATGTACAAAGCTTCTTCCACTTCTGGATGTTCAGCTTTCTTGAGTGTCTATCTCTGCCTGGCCCGCAGTCAGTAGTTGACACGTACTTCTTGATCTTCTCGTGGTTGTTTTTAATGTCATAAATTGTACATCGGCCTACGCCGTATTCACTTGCTAAACTACTGAAAGTTTCATTGCGATTTAAGCGGTCTAAAATATCACATTTTTCTTTAATTGTCATTACTAGAGTACTATACTTAATACACAATGAATAAATAGTAAACAATGAACGCACGCTAGGCCGTACTGTTATCACCAGTAGTCAAATTCAAACTATGTAAAACAATGCTTACGCGTCGAGCACGATAGCGGTGGCGCGTACAAGTTGTAACCTGTTCAAACCTGCGTGATCTACATTAGCGAAGATTGTCAAATACGTATGTATGTAATACATATTCAAAGACATGTCGGATTACAGGGGGCGCCGGATTAGACGGGGGCCGGATTGTCGGGGGTCCACTGTATAGTTAATACAGCTCTCTAACAATAGAAGGTTCTCGTATTTCTAGTTCTCAAACAAGGCACACAGAAATCAATACTAGATAAAATTACGCTGGCGTGTATGGCTACTATGCCACCGCTTTGTCATAGTCATGAAAAATTGTTGTGATTAAAAAGTGGGGGTAAGGGAATAAGGGAAGGTGATATTAAATGTTGCATCTTTGATATGTGAAACTCGTTCTGATCCCAGTAATTACAGGAAATTTAAGTGCTCAGTGCCTGCGTTGTACATTTGACACCGAGAGCCAACAGAACTGCAACTGCCGACAGTAGGAAAAAATAAATTCGGATATTTGTAATGAGGATTATTAGGGTTAGATCGTTAATATAATCCGACTCTGTTATTATGGCAATTACCGCCGACGACCGTCTAAGACCAGCCCATTGAAAATTCCTTTTCATCCCCCGTTACCTCAGGAGATGGTTCTCGTAATCGTGGGAGCTGAGTTGAAGCTCTGGGCGTTGGTGCAAGTTGATTCGACACATTTTGAGCGACCCTTGTATTAACAGCGGTTGCAGGCAAATAAAAGGTCTAACCTTACAGCACAACCAGGTTTGGCCAGGTGGTCGGTGCCCGTATTCTTACCGTACACCCCCTTTCCACCCCCTGAAGATTGGCAGGGTGGTACGGAAGGTGCTACAATCATGCGTAAGCAGTGAATAGAAAAAACGGAATACAAAGCTCGGCTGGCAGTCGCAGTCAGCCAGATGCTATACCTGCGAGTTGACATGTTCTCAGGTACCTCTCGGACAAAAAATCGACATCTGCCCCTGAATATGTCGTGGCGCTGAAGTAGTGGTGCGTTTTGGAGAGGATTATAGGAAGAAAATACAAGAGGTATAAATATACTAAGTGACATATATAATGCAGAACTATTTATATACACAATACACCGAGAAGACATCCATTACCGAATCCAGTCAATTAAGGTGGGATATCTCAGCTATTTTGCGAAATTTCGAGTTAAAATTTCAACCACTTTCTATTTATCAGTAGACCTGAATTGTAAAAGTTTGCTCAAAATTACAACACTCCTAGTCGGTGTTGCATTTTCTATGTCATTTAGTATATACATATAAAATAAATGGAAGTGGTCCCAGTACTGAGCCTTGTGGCACTCCCTAGGGAATCAAACATTCATGCGAAGAGTCTGTGTCGATATGTCTGATTTTCTCGGGAGTGCCACAAGGCGACCGCTCCTGTTATCTACAGTATATTCAGATAAGGGATAGACCGGACATAAACAAGACCACGTGATCATCGAACGCTGTAACATTCGGCAGGGACGTATTAAGAGTCACGCAGTACATATTTTAGATAGTAGATGCTGCTTTGCGTAACTTTGTAGTAAATTAGCACAATTCGATGTGTATCCGATTGGTGATGGATATAGGATCATGTGGGGGTGGGGTAAGAAATATATAATGATGTAAATATACATAAGGGTTTCAAAATTTTCGCTTCGATTTCCAACTTCGGATGCCGCCTGATGTTTGGTGAAATACAGTCGAATATAATCTAAAAATGGCGTTTAAATTAGCCTAAATTAAAAATAATCGTATATCTCTTAAAATTGCTTTTAGAATATTGATTAGTATATTTTTTGATTTCTAGGTAAATATGTAACCAAATTAAAACGTTCAAAACGTAAAAAAATGTGCATGGTTGAACATTGTCAGAAAGTAGATTCTTGAATAGGTTTTGCCAAAATGGGTTCAAAAATGTCAGTAATTAGTTAAAAAATACAGTAGCTTTATAATTACTTATAACTTACCGAATTTGATGAACGACATCTTTTATTGGAAAGATGAGCTTGATGAGCTTTCATCATCGCTACTGCCTGAAGTACCAACGTCAATAATGAATGGCTCGACTTGTTCCTCTAAAATATTGTCCAGTTCCCACATTCTCTTTTCAACTTTGTCTTTCACGTGCTTAATACAGTTTTCCCATTTTTGCGCTGTTATTAATTCTAGTGCTTCTTCGAAAAGTCCTTTGAAGTCACAAAATTTAAAAGTTCTATTGTGCTTAGCTATATAATTTTTAACCTCTGCCATATGAGCTCAATGGGATTGAGCTGCTCACAATGGTATGGAGGTAAACGGAGCACAGTTTTATTTTGACTTGCTGCCATTTCGTCAATGGTGTATTTTTGATATTCCGCCTTGTGATCCTTGACAATTCTTAATAATTGTACTTTCAGCATTGCTTCTTCAAAGTTGATATTTTTCGAGCGGAGCCAATTTTGAACATCAACTTTCCTTGAAGCCGTTGTTGGGACCTTCTCCATTCTTCGAGAATGATAAGGCGCATTATCCAACACAATTACTGCGTTTTCCTCTAAGTTCGGTAAAATTTTTGAAAACCACTGTTCAAACGATTCGCCATTCATTTCCTCGTGGTAATCTCCAGTTTTCTCAGACTCAAAGCACCACAGACCGTCAACAACAAATCCATCCTCACTGCCAATATGGCAGATAATGAGCCTTTTCCCTTTACCTGGAAAGCGAAGTACTAACTGGTGTAGATTTATTTCAATAAGCGAACCTTTTTCAAATGTTTTCATCACATTCAGCGAAAAACATTGAGACATGAGTATCAGATTGCTATAATTGGGATTATTTAGTCATATTGAAAGAAAGAATATTGAAACGTCGTATGATACTCAGCGCTTCACAATTTAATTTAAAGTTATAAACCTTTAAAAAATGAAGGATCAGGAACCTGAAATACGCGCAAATATTAATATTAACAATTATAAAGTATGAATTAAAATGATTAGAAATATTAGGACGGTACACAATATAAAACTTAGTAACTTTTTTTAAGTTATAATATTCGACGTATTTAAGATTATATAAAAAATTATTGAAATATCGAAAACACATAAAACATGGCTAAAAAAGTTCTAACAAATGAAAATGACAATAAAACATCCACGCATTTTATCGAAAGTTATAAAAGTTTTGTTACTTGTAATATGTTTTATCTGCCCCTGGAATTAATGTTTAGAACCTGTTCCCAAGGTTTGAAAAACATCCGTCTATTACTCGTATTTACCTGCTGGATTTTTTTATCCGGTGGACAGTCCATCTAGAAAGGCCCTCCTGGATGAAGTTACAGAATCATCAACCCATACTTTACTTGTAGTGTGTCCTGCGTTTACCCACGTTTCATCAAGGTAATAAATCTTCCTGTTTTGATTTCTATATTTCCCAATTTTTGTTAAATAATCCCTCCTCCATAGCACAATTTCTTCTCTATCCAGTAGCAAACTATTACGACCCCGTTTTTTCCATTTGAAATTTAAATGCTTCAGTAACGCATGGAAAGTTGATCGTTTGAAATTTGGCAACGTTGTATCTCCATTTACCTCCTGCAGTACTTTATCTATAGGTATTTCATTCCTAAGAAGAATTCATGCACTTTCCTCCTAATCGCATGCTTATCAGCTTCATCCAATGATTTAACAATACTTTTGCGATGTTTACTGGTCATTGACTCAGAAAAGGTGTGATTTTTTTTGTATTGTCTTAACACATTAAACACTGATGCGTGACACACCCCACTTTGTGAGAAACCTTCACAACAATTTCTTTGATGGTTGATGCCTCGTTCTCCTCGCGCTCGATCTTATATATATTCAAAATGACCTCTTTCATTTCTGCACTCAGGTGTCTTTTTTTAGAGCGTTTCCTAGGTGGACTACAGGAGTTTACAACTTCATCGGCCAGTGTATCTGTACTACTGGCATTTTGCGCAAGCAGTGTGATAACAATAACAATCAATAACAAGGTATCAACAATAACAACGACAACTCAACAACTTAATAAGATAACAACGAAACACGTCCAAAGAAATATCAAATTGCAATGATGCACACGACATACGTAACACGTCTGAACCTGAATGTGACTCTGCCTTGATACGACTGCTCTGCCGCTCGGCATAGCATTTAATTGCGAATTGACCAATGAGGGCTCCTGTTTTACGTCGAGACGGCGGCGTCAGCGTGAAAATCACCCGAACCTTTTGTTTACATCCGGTCTATCTCTTATCTAAATATACTGTAATACATATCTGATTTAAAGAGAGATATCGATAATTTTTAAAGATGTTCTATTCTCTGCAAATTGGTATATTATCGAGTAGTTGAGGGACAGAATAAGATGGTCTAACCTGCTTAATACATTTTTTACTAAGCACTGTGTGAACAACGATTGTCCAAAAAATTCTGCCGACGCCGATCTAAGATTTTTGAAATAACCATACCAATAAAACAGTTCTCTCGTATCATTTCCTACGCATTGCCAATTCTCGTCGTTTGTCATTATGTTCCGCTACGTGCGCAAGGCAACGCTGCTGCGCGTTAGCGCACTTATTTCTCGGCACTCTCGCACTATCGCCGGATAATTTGGTCCTTCAGTGGCGCGATGTGCCTGTTAGAGTGCGCACGCTTCCTCCACCACTTTATCTGACAGTACGTCGCGTCCGTCGCCGGCGCCCGGTGTGTGTGTACGCGATCTTCTTTTGTTATCGCAGGCGGTACGACTGTCAATTGTTCAGACGCGAGT